>PVLC010037116.1:0-15437 GCA_004027655.1 Graphiurus murinus | reverse complement strand
TTTTTTTTTTTTTTTTTTTTTGCGGTACTGGGGATTGAACTCAGGGGCATTCTACCTCCGAGCTACGCCCCCAGCCCTATTTTTTATTCTTTATTTTGAAACCGAGTCTCACTAAGTTGCGGAGTGCCTCACTAGGTAGCTGAGGCTGGCCGCGAACCCGGATCCTCCGGTCTCAGCCTCCCGAATGTATTTTTTCATTCTTTATTTTGAAACTGGGTCTCACTAAGTTTCAGAGTGCCTCACTAGGTATCTGAGATGGCCACGAACTCGGAGCCTCCGGTCTCAGCCTCCCAAATGCTGGGATTACAAGTGTGCACCACTGTCCGGTTTGTTTTTTCTTTCCTTTAGAACCAGGGATAGAACCCCGGGGCATGGTACCTTTGAGCAGCACCCGCCAGGTCAGCAAGAGCTTCATTTGCTCCATGGAGATTTCTCTTCCATTTTAGGGATGACATGACCATCTTCATAATGCTGAGTTCGGAATGCTTTAGTTTTGTTTGGGGTTTTCTTTAAGATGAGTCTCCCCATTTTACCCAGGTTGCCTCAAGCCCCCAATACCAGGAATGGATTAAACCTTTGGAGCCTCTCAGTCAGATCTTAGGGCCACGCATAAATCAATCTTAATATTCGGAGAGGATCCATGAAGGAAATTTTGACCTTTGGCCTGTCCCTAATTCTTTCCCTTTCCCACAAGGAATTCTGCAAAATCAATCAATGTGGCCCAAGCAGAAAACCTAATCAGGATTAACTGGGTGGAGATTCAGAAATCTGATCACATACTAGCTTGTGATTGGCAGCTGAGGGGTATAAAAGAGGTGTGACTGGAAAGTTCAGGAAGAGCTTCAGAAGAGCCAAGGAAGTCAGCAGATCCCAAAGTCTGGAGCCACTGCCTGGCCCTGCGAGACCCAGAGTGCTGCCACCATCCAGGTCTGGTGAGTCCCTGAGCCCAAGGCTTCTCCCATCTCTTCTACCCTCCGCCAGGCTCCGAAGTAGCCCTGCAAGCCCTGGGGGCCAGGCAGAAGTTTGTGATTTGAGTCGGCTGAGATGGCCAGAGATAAGGCTTTTGGGGGGGGTGTTTGGTACTGGGGATTGAATCCTGGGGTGTTCTCCCTCTGGTTTGTTTGGTACTGGGGATTGAACCCTGGGGTGTTCTCCCTCTGAGCTACACATCCAGACCATTTGACTTTTTACTTGGAAACGGTCTCAGTAAGTTTGTGAGTCTGGCCTCAAATCCATGAACCTCAAATTCCCAAGTACTGGAATTATAAACCGTGGTCAGCCAGACGCTTTTTTTTTTTTCTTTCAGTACTGGAACTTGTACCCAAGGGCATTCTACCACTGAGCTACACTCCCAGTCCTTTTTAATTTTTGTCTTTGTTCTTATTTTATTTTATTTATTTTATTTTGTGGTACTGGTGATTGAACCCAGGGGTATTCTACCTCTGAGCTACAACCCCAGCACTAGTTTGTTTTCTTTATTTTTTTATTTTATTTTATTTTTTTGCGGTACTGGAGATGGAACCCAGGGGCATTCTCCCTCCAAGCTACACCCCCAGCCCTATTTTTTACTCTTTATTTTGAAACAGGGTCTCACTCAGTTGAGGAGTGCCTCACTAAGTAGCTGAGGCTAGCCTCAAACCCAGATCCTCCAGTCTTAGCCTCCCAAGTACTGGGATTACAAGGGTGTGCCACCACACCCACTCTATTCTTTATTTTTGAAACAAGGTCTCACTAAGTTCTGGAGGGCCTCACTAAGTAGCAGGCTGGCTGGAAACCTGCAATCCTTGGATCCTCGTGTCTCAGACTACCAAGTAGTGTGATTACAAACTTGTGCCACCCTGCCCGGCTAGAGAAGCTTTTTTTATTTTTATTTTTATTTTTTTAATTTTTTTTGCGGTACTGGGGATTGAACTCAGGGGCATTCTACCTCCAAGCTACACCCTCAGCCCTATTTTTAATTCTTTATTTGGAAACAGAGTCTCACTAAGTTGCGGAGTGCCTCACTATCTAGCTGAGGCTGCCCCGGAACCCAGATCCTCTGGTTTCAGCTGCCCAAATGGTGGGATTACAATCGTGTGCCACCACGCCCGGCTTCATTTTTTTTTTTTTTTGGGGGGGGGGTACTGGGGATTGAACTCAGGGGCATTCTACCTCCGAGCTATACCCCCAGGCCTACTTTTTACTCTTTATTTTGAAACCGAGTCTCACTGAGTTGCGGAGTGCCTCACTAGGTAGCTGAGGCTAGCCGCGAACCTGGATCCTCTGGTCTCAGCCTCCCGAATGCTGGGATTACAAGCGTGTGCCACCACGCCCGGCTTCTTTTTTATTTAAAAACTCAGTCTTACTATGTTGCATCCCTAACTTGCTGAGGCTGGCCTCCAACCTGCAATTGTTTAATCTGAGCCTATCAAGTACTGAGATACAGCCATGGGTCACCACACCCAGCTCAAACATTTCTTTCTGCTCAAGATTAACAGCACTGAGGGTGTAGCTTAGTTGTATGGTATTGCCTGGTATGCCTAAGGCCCTGAGTTCAACCCCCAGCATAGCAAAGTAACAGTAAAAATAAAAATTTAAAAAGTTTAAAGACTGAGCAGGGTGTGGTGGCAGAGGCTTGTAATCCCAGCATTTGGGAGGCTGAGACTGGAGGATCTGGGTTTGTGGCAAGCTTCAGCTACCTAGCGAGGCACTCTGCAACTTAGTGAGACCCTGTTTCTGAAAGGCCTGACGTTCTTCCTCAGGCTAAGTAACCCCAATCAGTCACGAAGCCAGCTTCTTGATGCAAAGGCAGGAGGTACTTTTATTCCAGTACTGGGACCCAAAATCCTCTCTCATGTAGGAGCAGAAGAAAATGGGCCCCGGACAAGGGGAGAGGAGGGGTTTTATGGGCAGAAACTACAAACAGTGCTCTTTACAGTAAAGTAACTAATTTCAGGAACAGAACAGGATACAGCCAAAAGATTCAAGGTTAGCTTTGACACAAATCTGTTTGTTAAGCATATCTTACAAGAACCAGCGGGTTTAGAAGCTTAGGGGAAGGGAGCAGACTTCCGGGAGTGTATGCCTGGTCCATTTAAAAATTTTTACTACATTTCAAAATAAAGAATAAAAAATAGGGCTGAGGGTATAGCTTGGAGGGAGAATACCCCTGAGTTCAATCCCCAGGACCCCGACCGGGCCCCCGCTGCAAAAAAAAAATGTTCGGCAGGTGGCCCAAATTTGTAATCCCAGTACTTGGGAGATTGAGACAGGAGGATTACAGGTTCAAGTGTAGCAACCCCAAAAGGGGACCCTAACGCTGTCAGCTGGTTACCGGCGCTCACCCCAAACAATCGCGAGAGTCGTCACTTGATGCAAAACCGCAAGAGGAGCCGGGCGTGGTGGCTCACGCTTGTAATCCCAGCATTCGGGAGGCTGAGACCAGAGGATCCGGGTTCGCGGCCAGCCTCAGCTACCTAGTGAGGCACTCCGCAACTTAGTGAGACTCGGTTTCAAAATAAAGAATAAAAAATAGGGCTGAGGGTATATCTCGGAGGTAGAATGCCCCTGAGTTCAATCCCCAGTACCGCCAAAAAAAATAAATAAATAAATAAAACAAAACCGCAAGAGGCTTTATTCTAAGACTAACACGCGTTAGGGCTCAACCTGCATCACACGCAGGGGTAGGAGAGGAGAGCCCCGAAGGGGTTTGGAACAGGGTTTTTATGGGGGTTCAGTACATAGGCTTTTTTTTTTTTTTTTGCGGTACTGGGGATTGAACTCAGGGGCATTCTACCTTCGAGCTATACCCCCAGCCCTATTTTTTATTCTTTATTTTGAAACCGAGTCTCACTAAGTTGCAGAGTGCCTCACTAGGTAGCTGAGGCTGGCCGCGAACCTGTATCCTCCAGTCTCAGCCTCCCGAATGCTGGGATTACAAGCGTGCGCCACCACGCCCAGCTTGTACAACTGTTTTTTTTTTTAAATATATTTGGTACTAGGCATTGAACTCAGACCTATCTATGTGCTCCATCCCTGGCCCCTTGTTATTCTGAAACAGGAAGTCTTTAAATTGCTAAAGCTGGCCTCAAACTTGACATCCTCTTGTCTCAGCCTCCCAGCCCTGGGATAACAGGCATGCACCCCCAGGACTGACTCTGGAATATTGTTTGCTTTTGTTTTGTGGGGGTGACAGCCACCCCAGCGCTTCATGCATGCTCCCCACCTCTATCACTGAGGTACACCCCAACCTCACAGCTGGATACAAAGTTCATTCATTGATTTTGCAGGGAGAGGATTGGACCCAGGGGACTGGACCACTGAGCCACAGCCCTGTGCGTTTCCATGTTGTTTTCTGGACAGGGTCTTGCTCAGGCGTGCAGGCTGGCCTCAGGGTGTGACCTGGCCTCCTGGGTAGCTGGTGACAGGCGAGCAGCATTGTGCTCTGCTCCAGTGTTCTGCTCCAAGGACTTGAATGGGGATCAGACACTTTCCCTCCATGCAGGGCTGGGCTCTCAGCATCTTTGGCCACCACGTCCAGTGGGGCCAGAATTTGGAGAAGAGGTGGGGGAATGGATGGGATGGTGATCCGTAGTGCTTGTGCTCCTTATCTCCCCTCCGACACACACTGTCAGCACATTGAGGACTCCCCCACCATAGATCACTAGAGCAGTGCCCTTGTCCCTGGATTGGGTCCACCAATGGGTGAAAAGGGGTTTCCTAGAGGTAACTGAAAGATGTCTTTCCCTACATGTTAACCCACAACCCTTTTCCTTGCAGACACAGCAGAATGAGCATGGAAGGCCCACCCTCTCTCCAGGAGCTGGCCCAGCAGAGCCTGCTGACCAACCTGGCCTCCCCCAGCCCCCCTTTGGAGGACCTGCCTGAACATCTGTTTATATCACTGTTCAAAGAGGCTTTTGTGGGGGATCACAAGGAGACCCTACGTGCCATGGTGCAGGGCTGGCCCTTCACCTGCCTCCCTCTGGGGTCCCTGGTGATGCAGGTCTGGGGTGGCACCTGCCTTAACCCCATGTCCCTGTTGGAGAATTCACACCGTGGTACCATAGGAGCCCTGCTGGATGGGCTGGACATGGTGATTGCCCAAAAGGTCCGCCCCAGGTGAGATTGATTCAGGTAACCAGGAAGGAGGTTGCTGGGAGACCTGGGAAGCACAGATGGGGCACGGAGGGGGCATTCGGGATTACAAGCTGAGACCGGACGATCTGGGTTCGTGGCCAGCCTCAGCTACCTAGTGAGGCACTTTGCAAATTGGTGAGACTCGGTTTCAAAATAAACAATAAAAAATAGGGATGGGGGTGTAGCTTGGAGGTAGAATGCCCCTGAGTTCAATCCCCAGTACCACACACACACACACACACACACACACACACACACACACACACAAAAAAAAAAAAAAAAGACTCCTAATGGAGCCAGTGAGGAGAGCTGGAGAGGCCATGGCCATGGATGAGCTCCACCTGGGAAAGGGCTTGGGGGTGTGGAGAATGCTTGTGATGAGCATGGGGGAGACTGAAGGAGCCTGTACCTGCCCCTGCAGGTGCCAGAAGTGGAGACCGGGCTCCACTCAAGGGGTTAAAGAGAATAGGATTAGGGGATCAGCTGATGCCCAGAATGGAGTGCAGATGGGAAGTTGGGTGATTCCTAATCCTGAGACTCCTTCCACTCTCCCCACAGAGGTAAACTGCAAGTGCTGGATTTTCGAGATATGCATGGGGACTTCTGGAGGAGAGGGTCTAGAGCTTTGCCCAGGGCCCACTCAGCAGAGGCCATGTGGGAAGAACAGAGAGCGAGGAGTGCGCCGATGAAGCCCTTGACCATATTCATAAACAATGTCATTGAAGAAATGGACCCGGATGGCATTTATGCCTACATCCTAAAGTGGATGGAGAAGGGGCAAGCCATGATCTGGTGGTGCTGTGAAAAGCTGAAGATCTGCTCAGACTCCATTTGTGCAATAGAGACAGTTCTGACTCTTCTGTCTCTGGACCACATCCAGGAGCTGGAAGTGGACAGTTTCTGGATTCTGGACACCGTGGAAGCATTTGTTCCTTATGTGGGCAAGATGAGAGCACTTCACACATTTTGCTTCACCAATATGTATCCAGTATTACATGTTTTCAGCGTACCAAATAATTGGCCTTCTCAAAAATATGCCAGTCATTTGGGAAAGTTGAACAACCTCCGGGAGGTTTACATTCATGATGTCTTCTTCCTTTATGGACAACTGCATGAAATCTTCAGGTAAGAGGGGCTGGTGAGCTAGTTCTGCCTCTAGAGCAAATCCATTCCTGCTGACATGAAAGACAAAAGGGAGCCCGGTGTGGTGGCGCCACTTGTAATCCTGGTATTTGGGAGGCTGAGACAGGAGGATAGAAGGTTCAAGGACAGCCTCAGCAGGTAGTAAGCCTCTCTTCAAGCTAGTGAGACCTGGTTTACAAATAAATAAAAATCGAGTTGGGGGTGTAGCTTGAAGGTAGAATGCCGCTGGGTTCAATCCCGGTACCCCACACACAAAAAGATGAAAGGGCACATGCTCTGCGCCAGCCACTGGGATGCAACAGGAGATGTTGGAATGTAAGTGCATGGTCTTGTTCACTACTTGGGCTGGAAAGATCGTCTCCTGTGACCATCCATGGAAAGGCAGAGGCTCAGCTGGGCTGGACCATCTGCAACGGCCACCATGCCAGCTGGCTGTAGGGGGCTCAGATCAAGCAAGGGTGGGCTTGAGGTTTCTTCCTTAGAAGCTCGTGTAGCTAAGGAGATGGGATCAGGGAAGAGAAGAGGCACTAAGCACAGGAGAGCCCCAAGATCTGCACATTTCCACATGGAAGCTCTGAGCTGTCTGCTGTGTGAGCAGAACCAGCCTGTGTCTGATTCCCCACCTGTGGCAGGTTGTGCTGAGCCCAGAAGGGATGCACAGATGGGACTGTGTGATGCTGGAGTGGAGGCTGAGGAGGAGCAGGAGGGAGGATGTGAACAGGGCTGGCAGCTTTGCTGAGGATGCAGGGGTGTAAGGGTCCCTAGGGCAGGCAGCCCAAGGTGAAGTCACTAGAGCTGGCCTGGGTTGGTCCTTTGTGGGTGCCTCCTGCTGGCTGTTTGGCCCAAGCTGTAGTTTTCTGCTTGGCACAGGAGAGGGAGCTGTAGAGGTGGGGACTGAGGTGTAACACAAGTGATGGTGAAAGGCCCTAGTCTCTAGTGGGTGACGGGATTGGGCAGAGTCCTTGACATGTAGTCTCCCTGGGTGACAACCATCCTAAGATGGTGAAGACCACCTTGAGCAGTCCTGTCCCACCTTTTTTTTCTTTCTCTCTCTTTCTTTGATGGTACTGAGGATTGAATCCAGGGTCTTTCTACCGTGAACTACTCCCCAAGACCCTCTTTTAAATATTTTTATGTAGAGGCATGGTCTGGCTAAGCTACCCAAATTGGCCTCACTTGGGATCCTGTCTCAGCCTCCCCAGTAGCTGTGCCATTATACACGGCAGCCCTGTCCCACCTTGAGGTCATTGCCACACCTGCCACCGCCCTTCACCAGAAGTGACTCTATCTCTTTAGGAACCAGACCTCACTGAAGACACTCTCCTTGTGGTCAAGCCCGCTTAAGGAATCGGACCTGGAGCACCTGTCCGGGTATCCCAGCACCAGTCAATTGAAGCACCTGGACCTGAGAGACATCTCCATGAGGGGGTTCAGTCCTGAGCACCTGCGAGTTCTGCTCGAGAGGGTAGTTAGCACCCTGGAGACGCTGGTCTTAGAGCGCTGTGAGCTCACAGACGCCCAAGTCAAGGCCCTGCTGCCAGCTCTGAGCCGCTGCTCCCAGCTCCAGACCTTCAGCTGCTGTGGGAACCCCATCTCCAAGGGCGTCCTGAAGGACCTGCTGCGCCACACTGCCGGGCTGAGCCACTTAAGCCAGGGGCTCTACCCTGTCCCTCTGCAGAGCTCTGAGGACCCTCCTGAGACTTCTCAGCAGGATGAACGTGCAGAATTTTGCCCACTTGACATGAAGCTGATGCAGTTCCTGAGGGACATAAGACCTTCCCATGAGGCCCGCTTTTGTACTTACTGTTGTGAAATGTGCAAGTGGTGTGAATTCCACAGCTTGGAGCCCGGTGGCGGGTGGAAAACTACAGGAGAACATCGCGCTCAAAGTCATCAAAGATGCTTCCGTCATTGCGACAGGAATAAAGCATGTGCCAAGCCGGGCGTGGTGGCGCATGCTTGTAATCCCAGCATTCGGAAGGCTGAGACCAGAGGATCCGGGTTCGCGGCCAGCCTCAGCTACCTAAGTGAGGCACTCCGCAACTTAGTGAGACCCGGTTTCAAAATAAGGAATAAAAAATAGGGCTGGGGGTATAGCTCGGAGGTAGAATGCCCCGGAGTTCAACCCCCAGTACCGCAAAAAATAAATAAAGCATGTGCCAAGTGTCCACTTGGCAAGGGGGCCTTGCATATGGGTGCATAACAAAGGGGACCCACAGCCCATGTTCTCAGTGTGTGTGGTAAAGAAAGAAACAGTGCCTGCCAGAGTGGTGTTGCATACATGCGATTCCAAGACAGGAGGATCACAGATTTGAGGACAACCTCAGCAGTTGGTGAGACTCTTACTAACCTGGTGAGACCCTGATTGAAAATAAGAATTTAAAAAATAGGGCCGGAGGTGTAACTTGGAGGTAGAATGCCCCCAGGTTCCATCCCCGGTACCATACAATAAAATAGATCAAATAAAATGAAATTATAACCTAAACCAGGTGTGGTGATGCATTCTTGTAATCCTAGTACTTGGGAGGTTAAGACAGGAGGATCACAGGTTTGCAGCCAGCCTCAGCAACTTAGTGAAGTCCTCCACAACTTAGTGATACTCTGTTTCAAAATAAAATAGAGCTGAGGTTGTAGCTCAGAGGTAGAATGATGCTGGGTTCAGGCCCCAGCACGAAAATAAGTTACATTCTCATAGCTGTTACCCCAGGCTCTTCAAAATTCCACTGAGAGGCTGGCATGGTGGCACATACTTATAATTCCAGTACTTGGGGGGCTGAGACAGGAGGATTGCAGATTCGAATATTCGAAAAAATAGGGCTGGGGGTGTAGCTCAGAGGTAGAATGCCCCTAGGTTCAATCCTAGTACCACAAAAAAAAAAAGTAAAAAAAATTCCACTGGGCCTTACGTTGTTATTTCACAGGACAAAGGGCCCTGGAAACTGGGGCTCAGTGGAAGAACCCTGCCTCTGAAGGACCAGGGCCCAGGCAGCAGCCGCCATGGTGACAGGGACACAGCTTTGACCCAAGTTTTGTCACCCACCTCTCTAAGGGTGCCCATCACTCCTAGCCCGGGTGGCTTCAGACTTGGGGTAGTGTGACTCCCCAGGTCTGAGTCTCAAATGTTCTCTGGCCTCAGGCCCCAGCTCCAGGTCTTTGACTTCACTTTCTCACACCAGGTGCTGAGCTGATCCCGTCTGAAACACCCTCCACCATCCAGGGACATACAGACTGTTCATCCCTCCCTGTCCTCGAGGAGGTCCTTCAGAGGTCCCTCCCTGTAAAGGTGGCATATGCCTGTAATCCCAGGGAATGAGGAGGCTGAGACAGGAGGATCCCAAGTTCCAGGCCACCATGGGAAACTTAGTGAGGTCCTGTCTTGAAATTTAAAAGAAAAACTGTGTGGTGATGCAGGATTGTAATCTCAGTACTTGGGAGGCTGAGACAGGATGGTCACAGGTTCACAGCCAGCCTCAGCAATTTAGTGAGGTTGTCAGCAACTTGGCAAGACTTTCAAATAAAATAGGTATAACTTGGAGGTAGAATTCCACCGGGTTCAATTCCCCAGCAAAACACAAACACACACAACATAAAAGTTGCAAGGGAAAGCTGAGTGTGGTGGCACATGACAAATCCTAGTACTTGGGAGAGTGAGAAAGGAGGATCACAAGTTCCACGACAGCCTCAGCAAGTAATGAGACTCTCATAAACTTAGCAAAATAAGAAATAAGATAAAGTTGGGTGTGGTGGCGCATGCTTGTAATCCCAGCATTTGGGAGGCTGAGACAGGAGGATTCTGGTTCGCGGCCAGCCTCGCCTACTTAGTGAGACACTATGCAAAGGACATTTAATATTAGTCATTTATTTTTTCCACTACTGGGAATTAAACTCAGGAGGTCTCTACACTGAGTTGAATTACATCCCTGGCCTTTTTTATTTCTTTATTTTGACACACAGTCTTGCTAAGTTTTCCCTGCTGTCCTGAAACTTTTGATCCTCTTGCTTCAGCCTCTGAGTCGCCAAGCTCATAGGTGTGCACCACTGTGGCCCACAGGACCATTTGATTTTCATGCTGCAAGTTCCTGGGGCTAATGCTTATTGCTGAAGGGCTACTGGGGGCCTTCCTGCTCTCCTGTCAGTCACTGAAGAATTTGGAGCTTTCAACTGCAAACTGTGTTAAGCCATCATGAAGGACAGCAGAGGGTTCACGTTGAGTTTCCTTGTTTATAAATTCTTCTTCACAACCATCCACAAGGGCTCACTCCCTCATGGACATGCCAAGACTCAACGCCGGTATAGAAACTCAGATTCCTATCCTGACTCAGTAGCACACATTTCCACTAAGTTCCCATCAATACCCAGGTTAACATATCCCCTCCAGGGCTGGCCCCCATATAGCACCTTTCGGGCCCAGCCACACTGAAACCATGGGCTCTGTGACCCCTCAACAGTGCACCTACAGGCTAGCTGTCATTTCCAAGTGCCCAGAAGAAAGCATTTGATATCTCCTGACTGTGCAGACACAGAGTATCAGCAGCCTGCCTTCCTTCCTTCCTTCCTTCTTTCCTTCCTTCCTTCCTTCCTTCCTTTCATCTTCTTTCTCTCCTTCTTTCCTTCCTTCCTTCTTTCCTTCCAATAAAACTCAAGGACATTCTACCTCTCAGCTACACTCCCAGCCCTTTTTGTGTTATTTCAAACCTAGTATGTAGCTCAGTGGTAAAGTGCTTGCACAACATCCTCGGTTTAATTTCTAGTACCAAAAAAGAACACACACACATGCCGGGCATGGTGGCGCACGCTTGTAATCCCAGCATTCGGGAGGCTGAGACCGGAGGATCCGGGTTCTCGGCCAGCCTCAGCTACCTAGTGAGGCACTCCGCAACCTAGTGAGACTCGGTTTCAAAATAAAGAATAAAAAATAGGGCTGGGGGTATAGCTCGGAGGTAGAATGCCCCTGAGTTCAATCCCTAGCACCGCAAAAAAAAAAAAAAAAAAAGAACACACACACCAAAAAATGAAGCTTGGAAGAGTGTGTTGCTAAATTGCTGAGGTCTCCCTAAGTGTCTGAGGCTGGTATGCACCACTGCACCCGGCCAGAGCTCTGCTTTCTGACAGTGGTCCGGGATATGGATGCTGCAGCAGCAGCTGGGCTCCAGGTATGAGGTGCCTTATATGCCTCAGTGTCTCCATCAGCCCAGCCTGAACCAGGGCAAGCCACATGAGGTGGATGCTAAGCCAGTGATGTGTCTCCAGCGGGAAGGGTACTGCTCCGGGCTCAGCTGGCTCAGCGTGGCAGTGTGGGTGGCAGTCTCTCAGGACGGCCATGGGAATGTGGTTTCTGTAGGTGAAGGTCCTGAGCTGGGAGCTCAGGGCAGGAGGATCGCGGGGAGCTGGTCTACACCTCAACCCCTATATTTTTGTTCTTTATTTTTGAAACAGGGTCTCACTAGGTTGCAGAGGGCCTCACTAAGTAGCTGAAGCTGGCCAAGAACCTGTGATCCTCCTGTCTCCACCTCCCAAGTACTGGGATTATAAGCATGAACCACCATGCCCAGCTTTGAAGTTGCCTTTTTTTTTTTTTTTTTTTTTTTTTTTTTTTTTTTTTTTTTTATCAGTAGTGGATTTGAACTCAGGGGCGTTCTACCTCTCAGCTATACCCCTAGCCCTATTTTTTATTCTTTATTTTGAAACTGAGTCTCACTAAGTTGCGGAGTGCCTCACTAGGTAGCTGAGGCTGCCTCGAATCCAGATACTCTGGTCTCAGCCTCCCAAATGCTGGGATTACCAGCGTGAGTAACATGCCCGGCTTCTATTTTTCTTTTTGAAAAAAGGTCTCACCAAGTTGCTGACGCTGGCCTTGAACCTGTGATCTTCCTGTCTCAGTCTCCCAAGTATTGAGATTTACATGACACCACACTAATTTTGTGTGTGTGTGTGTGTGTGTGTGTGTGTGTGTGTGTGTGTGTGAGTGCTTGAGCACTCATGGTACTGGGGATTAAACCCAGGGGCATTCTACCTCCGAGCTATATCCTCAAACCTTATTTTTTATTTTCTAACAGAGTCTCATTAACATTTGAGGGCTTTGCTAAGCAATTGAGGCTGGCCTCAACCCTGTCATCCTCCTGTCTCAGCCTCCCAAGTATCCGATTCTGAAACATCTTCCTTACATGCTGCTGCTGGATTTCAGAATCACAAATAAAACCAATGAGACCTTACACAACTAGACATGTTGTCACTTGTTCTCTAATAGTTTGTGTGACCACAAGGAATTGAAGACATTCTGGTGGCTCCCAAGGCCCCCTAGGGACTCAGGGAAAACCATGGCCCATTCACCCTATGAGATCTCACCAAATTGTGGAAGGCCTCACCAAGTTGCTGAGGCTGGCCACAAACCTGGGATGCTCCTGTTTCAGCCTCCCAAATACTGGGATTATAAACATGCACCACCAGGCTGGGCTAAGGCCCTTTTAATTTTTTTTTTTTTTTTTCAGTACTGGAGATTGAACTTGGGGGCATTCTACCTCTGAGCTATACCCCTATCCCTATTTTTTGTTCTTTATTTTGAAACATGGTGTTACTAAGTTGTGGAGTGCCTCACTAGGTAGCTGAGGTTGGTCTCTAACCCAGATACTCCGCTCTCAGCCTCCCAAATGCCGCAATTACAAGGGTGAGCCACCATGCCTGGCTTCTATTTTTATTTATGAAAAAACGTCTCACCAAGTTGCTGACACTGGCCTTGAACCTGTGATCTTCCTGTCTCAGTCTCCCAAGTATTGAGATTTACATGCTACCATGTTAAATTGTGTGTGTGTGTGTGTGTGTGTGTGTGTGTGTGTGTGTGTGTGTGTATGTGTGTGCACTGGAGAACCCATGGTACTGGGGATTAAACCCAGGGGCATTCTATCTCCGAGCTATATCCTCAAACCTTCTTATTTTTTATTTTGAAATGGAGTCTCGTTAAAATCTGAGGGCCTTGCTAAGCAATTGAGGCTGGCCTTGACCCTGTCATCCTCCTGTCTCAGCCTCCCATGTCTCCAGATTCTATTAGTGATTTTTTTTTTTTTTTGTGGTACTGGGTATGGAACCTGGGGGCATACTACGTCCAAGCTACAGCCTCAGTCCTATTTTTTAATTCCTTATTTGGAAACTAGGTCTCACTAAGTTGCGGAGTGCCTCACTAAGCAGCTGAGGCTGGCCTCAAACCCAGATTCCTCTGGTCTTAGCCTCCCAAATGCTGGGATTACAAGCGTACACCACCATGCCTGACTGCAAGTATCCGGATTCTGAAACATCTTCCTTACATGCTGCCACTGGATTTCAGAATCACAAATAAAACCAGAGAGACCTTACACAACTAGACATGTTGTCACTTGTTCTCTGATAATTTGCGTGATCACAAAGGAATTGAAGACATTCTGGTGGCTCCCAAGGCCCCCTAGAGACTCAGGGAAAACCACGGCCCATTCACCCTTTGAGGTCTAGCCAAATTGTGGAAGGCCTCACTAAGTTGCTGAGGCTGGCCACGAACCTGTGATCCTCCTGTTTCAGCCTCCCAAATACTGGGGTTATAAACCTGCACCATCAGGCTGAGCTAAGGCCCTTTCAATTTATTTTTTTATTTTTTATTTATTTATTTATTTATTTTGCGGTACTGGGGATTGAACTCAGGGGCATTCTACCTCCGAGCTATACCCCCAGCCCTAGTTTTTATTCTTTATTTTGAAACCAGGTCTCACTAAGTTGCGGAGTGCCTCACTAGGTAGCTGAGGCTGGCCGCGAACCCGGATCCTCCAGTCTCAGCCTCCCGAATGCTGGGATTACAAGCATGCACCACCACACCCGGCCCTTTCAATTTATTTATTTATTTATTTTTTTGCGGTACTGGGAATTGAACTCAGGGGCATTCTATCTCTGAGCTATACCCCAGCCCTATTTTTTTATTCTTTATTTTGAAACAGGGTCTCACTAGGTTTCGGAGCGCCTCACTAGGTAGCTGAGGCTGGCCGCAAACCTGGATCCTCTAGTCTCACCATAGCAAATGCTGGGATTACAAGCATGCACCACCATGCCCAGCTTAATTTATTTTTTAATTTTTAATTTTTCCCATTTTTTCATATTGAGAGTTGAGCCCAGGGACTTCTACCTCTGAGCTACAATGCCTCACTCCCAGCCCTTTTCTTCTTCTTCTTTTTTTTTTTGCAATACTGGGGACTGAACTCAGGGCCATTCTACCTCCGAGCTATACCTCCAGCCCTGTGTTTTATTCTCTATTTTGAAACAGGGTCTCACTAAGTTGCGGAGTGCCTCACTAGGTAGCTGCGTTTGGCCTTGAACCCAGATCCTCCAGTCTCAACGTCTCAACCTCCCAAATGCTGGGATTACAAGCTTGGGCCACCACACAGAGCTTCCTTTTCTTTTCTTTTTCTTTTTTTTTCTTTTTTTATTTTTTTGTGGTACTGGGGATTTAACTCAGGGACATTCTACCTCCGAGCTATACCCCCAGCCCTATTTTTTATTATTTATTTTGAAACCGAGTCTCACTAAGTTGTGGAGAACCTCACTAGGTAGCTGAGGCTAGTCTCGAACCCAGATCCTCTGGTCTCAGCCTCCCGAATGCTGGGATTACAAGCGTGCGCCACCGAGCTTTCTTTTCTATTCCTTATTTTGCAACAAAGTCACATTGATTTGCCATGGCTGGCCTTGAACCTATGATCCTCCTCTCTGAACCTCCCAAGTACTGGAATTACAGGCACGACCTACTTTGCCCAGATTATGTTTTTGTTTTGTTTTGTTTGTTTGTTTTTTAATTTAAAGACAGGGTGTTATTATATTTTTGAGGCTGACCTTGAACCTGTGATCCTCCTGTCTCAGCCTTCCAAGTACTGGGATTACAGGCCTGGGCAGACACCACACCCAGATTATATTGATCTTTCACAGGACAAAGGGCCCTAGAAACTGGGGCTCAGGGTCGCCTGGGGAGTGGCCCTGTAGAAAAACCCTGCCTCTGAAGGACCAGGGCCCCAGGCAGCAGCCGCCATGGTGACAGGGACTCAGGTTTGACCCAAGTTCTGTCACTCACCTCCGGAGAGGCTCCCAAAGCTTCTACCGTGGGTGGCTTCAGACTCAGTGTAGTGTGACTCCCCAGGTGTTCCGGTCTCAGCTGCTCTCTGGCCTCAGGC
>PVLC010037115.1:0-15438 GCA_004027655.1 Graphiurus murinus | reverse complement strand
AAAAAAAAAAAAAAGAATGAAAAATAGGACTAGGGGTGTAACTCGGAGGTAGACTGCCCTTGGGTTCAATCCCCAGTACCGCAAAAACAAAAACAAAAAATAAATTAAAAAAAGAAGAAGAAGAAAGCCGGGCATGGTGGCGCATGCTTGTAATCCCAACATTCGGGAGGCTGAGACCGGAGGATCTGGGTTCGCGGCCAGCCTCAGCTACCTAGTGAGGCACTCCGCAACTTAGTGAGACCCTGTTTCAAAATAAAGAATAAAAAATAGGGCTGGGGTGTAGCTCGGAGGTAGAATGCCCCTGAGTTCAATCCCCAGTACTGCAAAAACAAAAAAGAAGAAGAACAACACACACACACACACACACACACACACACACACACACACACACACAAAACATATCCATTCTACCTCCAAGGTAACCCCACCCCTTTTTATTTTTTATTTAGAAACAGGATCATGTCTTAGCCTCCTAAGTACTGGGATTATAGGCATGCACCACTGTGCCTGGCCCTAATTGACATCTTTCTTTTTGGTGTGAGAGGGTACTGGGGATTGAACCCAGGGGCATTCTACCTCCTAGCTACATCCCCAGCCCTATTTTATTTTTATTTTAAAACAGGGTCTCACTAGGTTGATGAAAGTCTCACTACTTGTTGAGGCTGTCCTTGAACCTGTGATTCTCCTTTCTCAGCCTCCTAAGTACTGGGATTATAGGTATTTGCCACCATGCCTGGCTCCTAACTGACATCTGGATTGCAACCTTGTGAGAAGATACTAAAGCAGATGACCCTGCTAAACCATGTCCAAATTCCCAGCTCACAGAAATTGTGAGATAATCAATCGTATATCTTGTTTTTTTGCAGTACTGGGGATTGAACTCAAGGGCATTCTACCTTCAAGCTATGCCCCCAGCCCTATTTTTTATTCTTTATTTTGAAACAGGGTCTCAGTAAGTTGCAGAGTGCCTCACTAAGTAGCTGAGGCTGGCCTCGAACCGGGATCCTCCGGTCTCAGCCTCCCAAATGCTGGGATTACAAGTGTGCGCCACCACGCCCAGGCATACATCTTGTTTTAAACTGCTAAGATTTAGGGTAAATTATTATGCATCCATAGGTAACCAATACAATGAGATATTAATGCTGATGTGCTCCAGTCTTTAGAAGTTCTAATGGACACTGTGGACTTAACAATCTTGTGATTCGGAGCTGGGTATGATGGTTCATGCTTGTAATCCCAGTACTTGAGAGGCTGAGACCAGAGGATTGCAGGTTCTATACCAGCCTTGGCAACTTCAAGACCCTGATTCCAAATAAATAAAGTTGGAGCAGGGTGTGATGACGCATGCTTGTAATCCCAGTACTTGGGAGGCTAAGACAGGAGGATCACAGGTTCATGGCCAACCTCAGCTACTTAGTGAGGCACTCCGCAACTTAGTAAGACCCTGTTTCAAAATAAAGAATAATAAATAGGACTTGGGGTGTAGCTCGGAGGTAGAATGCCCCTGAGTTCAATCCCGAGTACCAAAAAAAAAAAAAAAAAAAAAAAATTAAAAAGAATAAAATACGGCTGGGAGTATAGCGTAGAGGTAGAATGCCCCTTGGTTCAAACCCCAGTACCACAAAAAATATAAATAAATGAAAATGATCTTGTGATTTGGGTAGAAGCTATCCTTCTTTCCCCAGAGCTGGGCACTGACTAATCTAATCCTATCAAGGTTAACCCATCCATCTTCAGAGATCAGAATACAACTCAACTTTTGGTGAAGGGTTGTGGGAAGTAATGCTTTTTCATGGCTAAGAAAGAAGAAGCAGTCAGGCATGGTGGCGTATGTTGTAATCCCTTTGGGAGGCTGAGACAGGAGGATTGCAGGTTTGAGGACAGCCTCAGCACTATAGCGGGACTCTCAGCAATCTTGGGAGACCCTGTTTCAATCCCCAGTATCACAAAACAAAATAACATTTAAAAATAGGGCTGAGAACCCAGCATGGTGGTGCATGCTTGTAATTCTTGTACTTTGGGAGGCTGAGACAGGAGGATGGCAAGTTCAAGGACAGCTCTCAGCAACCTAGTAAGACCCTGTTTCCAAATAAGAAATAAAATTGGACTGGGGGTGTAACTTGAAGGTAGAATGCCTCTGGGTTCAATCCCCAATACCAAACAAACAAACAAACAATAAATAAATAAATAAATAAATAAATAAATTAAATAAAAATAGGGCCGGGGGGCTGCAGCTCAGAGGTAGAACACCCCTAGATCAATCCCCAGTACCAAAAATAATAAGAATGAAGAAGCATACATGAAAGGCTGCTACTGCCGGGTGTGGTGGCACACACTTGTAATCCCAGCATTCGGGAGGCTGAGACCGGAGGATCTGGGTTCGAGGCCAGCCTCAGCTACCTAGTAAGGCACTCCGCAACTTAGTGAGACTCGGTTTCAAAATAAAGAATAAAAAATAGGGCTGAAGGTGTAGCTCGGAGGTAGAATGCCCCTGAATTCAATCCCCAGTACCGCAAAAAAAAAAAAAAAAAAAAAAAGAAAGGCTGCTACTTGGCAGCCATCTTGAAATCATGAGAAAAATCAGTCAGAAGGTGGAGGGGACACTCCTGGAAGAAGGCAAAACCAAGAGTTCTGCAGAGAATCCTTGCCAGTTCCCTGTCAGACTTCTAAAGCTCACCCTCATGTGGTCTGTTCCATTATTATTATTTTATTTTATTTTATTTATTTATTTATTTATTTATTGCAGTACTGGGGATTGAACTCAGGGGCATTCTACCTCCAAGCTATACCCCCAACCCTATTTTTTTATTATATATTTTGAAACAGGGTTTCACTAAGTTGCGGAGTGCCTCACTAGGTAGCTGAGGCTGGCTGCGAACCTGGATCCTCCGGTCTGAGCCTCCCAAATGCTGGGATTACAAGCGTGCGCCACCATGCCCGGCTCTGTTCCATTATTTCAACCAATCATCTTTATTGTTTAAGCCACTTTGCATTACATTTTTTGTTATTTACAACTAAAAGCAAGCTCATTAATAGGGAAGTATTAATCCAAAGCCCAGTATTCAATGTTCTTCAAAGTGTGGAGAATACAATCACTGATTGTTAAAAATATTGCTATATTGGCCCCATATCTGCTGATGCTTTCTTTAGAAATGTGTTTTTCAGCTGGGCGTGGAATTAACTGAAGCCTGATGGCAGATGCCTGAAATCCCAGTACTTGGGAGGCTGAAACAGGAAAATTGCAGGTTGGAAACTAGCATCAGCAACTTAGTGAGACCCTGTTTCAAAATTTAAAAATAAAAGGGCTGGGGTGTGGCTCTTAGGTAGAATGCCCCTGGGTTCAATCCTCAGTAACTCCCCCAAAATGCATTTTTCAAAGTCTCTCTAAATAGCCAGGTGTGGTGGTGAATGCTTGTAATCCCAGTACTTGGGGGCTGAGACCGGAGGGTCCGGGTTTGTGGCCAGCCTCAATTACCTAGTGAGGCACTCTGCAACTTTGTGAGACCCTGTTTCAAAATAAAGAATAAAAAGTAGGACTGGGAATATAACTCAGAGGTAAAATGCCCCTGAATTCAATCCCCAATACCGCAAAAAAAAAAAAAAAAAGTCTCTAAATAATTTGGAAGACAAAGACATTAAAAATCAAGAATCAGTGACCTAGATGGTCCTGAGAGAAGGGTGTTAACTTCTTGTTGGGAGATTGACTGAATGACTGCAGAGGTCTCTTGAGAGCTGACCCAAGGCCAAGGTCATTGGCATCTCTCTCCTCTCAACTAGCCTATCCTTCCCACATCCTTCCTACCCTGTCCAGCAGAAGTTTCGTTTTGCTTGAAGCATTCCTAATCACTGGGTTCCTTGAGCTGCCCTTCCAGCATCAGTTAGCAATGGTGCCATGTTTAATTTCCTCCAACCATCTGTGACATGCAAGCTAGGAGTGTTGAACTTTGGGCCCAGGTGGCCCTTTGGCACTCAGAACCACAAGGTGACCATCCCATCTGAGCCCTAGGTAAAGAAGCTGCCCCTCACCTGTTACCCTAGTGCCACAACTCCTTAACAGTTGGATCATGAGCAAGGCTCGATCTGGTGGAATCCTGCAAGGCAGACGCTTCCAAGAAAGGATACGTGGCATAGCCTGCTTTACATTATAGTATATTCTGGGAACATTGGGTACTTCAAGTCTTGTTTTTACACTTATTATTAAAGAAAGTTTCTTAAAAAACAGGTGGTGGAGCCGGGCGTGGTGGCACACGCTTGTAATCCCAGCATTTGGGAGGCTGAGACTGGAGGATCTGGGTTCGCAGCCAGCCTCAGCTACCTAGTGAGATACTCTGCGACTTAGTGAGACTCGGTTTCAAAATAAAGAATAAAAAATAGGGCTGGGGGTATAGCTCGGAGGTAGAATGCCCCTGAGTTCAACTCCCAGTACTGCAAAACAACAACAACAACAACAACAAAAAAAAAACAGGTGGTGACCAGTCGGGTAACAACCCCTTGACGTTAGCTAAAAAACAGTGCCTTCAGACAAACAACATAAGAATTCTCTGGTCACTTACAAACAGTCAGGAAACAGGCTCTGCAAGGTAGTTACTAATCAACCTTATGTTCTCCCTCAACACACAAATATAGAAAACAAAATAGCTAAGCCAAAGAGATTTAGGTCTACAATCATATCTATAGGTAAAGAAGGCTATAAGAATATGGGTATCTGGTACCCCTTTATAGGGTCAAAGCAGAGACAGCCTTTACCAACTCCCACAGTGTCTCTTCAGAGCTTCACAGGACACAATAATAAAGACAGACTATAGTTGACAAAAACAACAGGTGGTTTACAAAAAACTCCCTAGCTTAGACCAATGTACACAGGCCTATTTCTCATTAATCTTTAACACTGCTTTGTACCAGAGTCAAAATGAAATCATCATATACTGATGTAAAAACCTTTAGAAAAACAAAACAAGTTTGCTATCATCAAACTGTCAGATGACCTGTCCATAAATTTCCCTGTTCTATGTGCTTCACTGCTGTATGAAATGTATAAAAATAGCTGCTTGTGAACAATAAAGTAGATACGCTTCATCACTACATTTGGTGTGTGTATTATCACAACCTCATCTCTTTCCCCACCTGTCAACAGACCCCCGACTCCTGCTAGGGCTGGACCCTGGCACCCTAGAGCTAAACGTGGCTATGGAGGACAGGAGGAGCATGGCTTCAGATATGCATGACCTGGTTTCTGTTTCCTGACCTGCTACTTCTCAGCTGGACCCCACCAGAGGCAAGTCACTTCCCTTTTCTGAGCCACTGTGTTCTCAGGACCGAAGGGTAGAACATTTCTAGAAGTACAGTATAAACTGTAAAACCTTATAGAGATATAAAGTATTAGTAAAAATGAATGGCCAATAAGGTGATTTTTTTGTGTGTGTATGGTACCAGGAATTGAACCCAGAGGCATTCTACCTTCAAGCTACACCCTCAGCCCCATTGTATTTATTTGGAAGCAAGGTCTCCCTAGATTGATGAGAGTCTCACTACTTGGTGAGGCTGTCCTCCAACCTGAGATCTTCCTGTCTCAGCCTCCCAAGTAAGGGATTACAAGCATACATCACCACAACCGACTCAATTAGGTGATTTACTCTCAGTTTTGTCGTTTGTAAAATGGGAATAAACAAAGTTCCTACCTCATAGGGCTGTTAGGGTGAAATGAGAAAATGCCTGTGATAGGCTTAATATGTGAAAGTGCTAAATGAAGGCTCTGTGTTACCTTGGTGCCCAAAGCGCAGGATGGTACACCCAGTGGTCATCCATGGCTGCCAGAGTGTGGGCTTGCAGGGGTGCACACAGAGCACTGCTGAAATTAACGTGGAGGGGAGTAACCAGAGTAGGTCCCTGTCCAGTGGGCTTGGCTGTGATCTTTTGTGGGATCCTGGGTTAGAAGGCAGTTAGAAGGGACATAGGAGCAGGGCGTGGTGGCACACACTTATAATCCTAGTAGTTGGGAGGCTGAAACAGGAGGATCGCAGGTTCACGGCCAGCCTCAGGAACTTAGTGAGGCCCTCAACAACGTAGTGAGACCCTGTTTCAAAAATAAAGAATAAAGAGCTGGGCATGGCGGCACACGCTTGTAATCCCAGCATTTAGGAGGCTGAGACTGGAGTATCTAGGTTCAAGGCCAGCCTCAGCTACCTAGTGAGGCACTCCGCAACTTAGTGAGACCCGCTTTCAAAATAAAGAATAAAATATAGGGCTGGGGGTATAGCTCAAAGGTAGAACGCCTCTGAGTTCAATCCTCAGTACCACAAAAGAAAGAAAGAAAGAATAAAAAATAGGGCTGGGGGTGTAGCTCAGAGGTGGAATGCCCCTGGGTTCAATCTCCAGTAAGGGACATAGATTACCTACACGCTGAGGATGGCCAAGTGACCTTGGGACTCTTGCCTCGTTCTGAGTCCCAGGTGCCAGCTGTTGCAGAGAATTCAGCCAGGTGTCCAAAGCTGCAGGTGGTGAGCAGCAGGAAGAAGCCAGAGAGGCACATTCCACTTCTAGGACTGTGTGGTCCCACACTGACACCTTTCTGCATCTTCCTTTCCTTTCTCCCCTTCCAGTTAAGCCAGGAAGGCTTTTCAGGTGAATTTCAGCTGGCTTCATTTCACAATCTCACAGGCACGTGTGTCAGTGTACATAAATAGATACGTCTGTAGTTTACCAGGATCCTAAGGATTTCCTACAGTGACAAAGCCAGGAGAGGGCAGTCTGAGGAGGCTCAATTTTTGTTGTTTGTTTGTTTTGAGGTGCTGGGATCAAATCTAGGGCCCCACACATCCTGAGTGAGAACTCTCCCATTGAGCTACATTCCTAGGCCAATGGAGGCTTAGTTTATTTATTTATTTACTTACTTCTTTACTTACTTTGCGGTTCTGGGAATTGAACCCAGGGGCATTCTATTTCTGAGCTACACCCCCAGCCCTATTTTATTGTTTGTTTGTTTGTTTATTTATTTATTTATTTTGCGGTACTGGGGATTGAACTCAGGGGCATTCTACCTTCGAGCTATACCCCCCAGCCCTATTTTTTACTCTTTATTTTGAAACCCGGTCTCAATAAGTTGCAGAGGGCCTCACTAGGTAGCTGAGGCTGGCCGCAAACCCAGATCCTCCGATCTCAGCCTCCCAAATGCTGGGATTACAAACGTGCGCCACCACGCCCAGCTTTATTGCTTATTTTGAAACAGGGTCTTACTAAGTTGCAGAGGACCTCACTAGGTAGCTGAGGCTGGCTGCAAACCTGCAATCCTCCTGTCTCAGCCTTCCAAGTACGGGGATTACAAATGTATGCCACCACGCCCAGCTAACACGAATGAATTTTAAAATAATTATGCTGAGTGAAAGAAAATGGACCAAAAAAAGTTTATATTAAATGATTCTTTTTGTATAAAATTCTAGAAAATGCAACCAAAAGTCATTATTATTAATTATTTTATACTGGGGATTGAACCCAGGCATTCTATCTCTGAGCTACACCTCCAGCCTTTTATTTTTTTGTTTTGAAACAGGGTATCACTAGGTTGCTGAGAGTCTCCCCTATTGCTGAGGCTGTCCTTGGACCTGCAATTGTCCTTTGTCAGGCTCCCAAGTACTGGAATTACAGGTGTGTGCCACCACACCTGATGATTATTGTTATTTTTTGCATTGATGTGCTGGGATTCAAACCCAGGTTGTTTCACATGCTAGGCAAGCACTCTACCACTGAGCTCATACTAGTCCTAAAAATACAACCAATTTATAGTGACAGCAGATCAGTGGTTGCCTAGGGAGGGGAACCATAAGGGACAAATGGATTACAAGGGTCAAGAGGAAACTTGGATATGATGGATATTGTGTACTTTAAATATGTGCAGCTAAACCGGGCGTGGTGGCGCACGCTTGTAATCCCAGCATTCGGGAGGCTGAGACCGGAGGATCCGGGTTCACAGCCAGCCTCAGCTACCTAGTGAGGCACTCCGCAACTTAGTGAGACTCGGTTTCAAAATAAAGAATAAAATATAGGGCTGGGGGTATAGCTCGGAGGTAGAATGCCCCTGAGTTCAATCTCCAGTACCACAAAATAAATAAATAAATAAATAAATAAATAAATAAATATGTGCAGCTGAGCCGGATGTGGTGGTGCACACTTGTAATCCCAGTACTTGAGAGGCTGAGACAGGAGGATCGAGGCCTCAGCTACTTAGTGAGGCCCTCCACAACTTAATGAGACCCTATTTCAAAATAAAGAATAAAAAATAGGACTTGGAGGTGTAGCTCTGAGGTAGAAGGCCCCTGGGTTCAATCCCCAGTACTGCAAAAAAAAAAAAAAAAAAAAAGTGCAGCTCTCAGCCTTAGCACTATCTTCTCAGAAACCTCTGTGCCATCAGAGAAAAGTGGAGGAAGAAGAAAATGCACAGGCTGAAGCACAAAAGAAGAAAAATGCAGCAGAGGTCCAAGAAAACTAGCTCGTGCATCATGAAGGCCAAACAAGCAGAAATAAGGAGTGCCAGAGGCCAGGGCGCTGGTACAAGTTGTTGGACTGTGTGCTACTGTCCAGAACTTGTCTCAATGGATCTAGAACTTGCATTGCCATCTGATCACCAAGACAACCTCTGAGAGAGACACGTTGCTAATAACAAACAGCCCGGGTTGGTCTTTTGGCATTCTGGACTACTTCTGTTCTCAGTTGTGGCCAAGTGTAGCTCATGTACAATTAATCATCTCTTCTGTTTAGCTGAAGAATCACTTTTTAAAAATGTAGCCAGGCATGGTGGCTCGTGCCTGTAATTCCAGTACTTGGGAGGCTAAGACAGGAGGATCATAGATTCAAGGACAGCCTTAGCAAGTAGTGAGACTCTCAGCAATTTGATGAGACCCTGTTTCCAAATAAAAATAAAATAGGGCTAGGGGTGTAACCCAGAGGTAGAATGCCCCTGGGTTCAATCCCAAGTGCCCCTCCCCCCCAAACACACACTCGAAAAATGTGCAGTTTATTGTGCATCAATTACATGTTAATAAGCTGGGCGTGGTGGCCCACGCTTGTAATCCCAGCATTTGAGAGGCTGAGACCAGAGGATCTGGGTTTGCGGCCAGCCTCAGCTACCTAGTGAGGCATTCCACAACTTACTGAGACCCTGTTTCAAAATAAAGAATAAAAAATAGGGCTGAAGGTATAGCTTGGAGGTAGAAAGCCCCTGGGTTCAATCCCCAGTACCGCAAAAATAATAATAAAAAAATTGCATGTTAATAAAGTTATAATATAATACATATAAAACAAAAATATAGCCGGACGTGGTGGCGCACACTTGTAATCCCAGTACTTGGGAGGCTGAGACAGGAGTATCCCAGGTTCGAGGCCAGCCTCAGCTACGTAGTGAGGCCCTCCACAACTTAGTGAGACTCTATTTCAAAATAAAGAATAAAAAATAGGATTGGGGGTGTAGCTCGGAGGTAGAATGCCCTTGGGTTCAATCCCCAGTACCAGAAAAAAAAAAAAATATATATATATATATAAAGAATACATGTTAAGAAAAAAGGTAGGCATTTAAAAATTATATATAAGCCGGGCATGGTGGCGCACGCTTGTAATCCCAGCATTCAAGAGGCTGAGTCCGGAGGATCCGGGTTCGCGGCCAGCCTCAGCTACCTGGTGAGGCACTCCAAAACCTAGTGAGACCCGGTTTCAAACTAAAGAATAAAAAATAGGGCTGGGGGTATAGCTCGGAGGTAGAATGCCCCTGAGTTCAGTCCCCAGTACCGCAAAAAAAAAAAAAAAAAGAAACAAAAACAAAAACAAACAAACAAACAAACAAAATATATATATAGCAAGAATACAAACAAAAAGGTAGGCATTTAAAAAATTATATATATATATATGTATATATATATATACAGCAAGAATACATGTTAAGCAAAAAGGTAGGCATTTAAAAAATTATAAGCCGGGCGTGGTGGTGCACGCTTGTAATCCCAGCATTTGGGAGGCTGAAACTGGAGGATCCAGGTTCTCGGCCAGCCTCAGCTACCTAGTGAGGCACTCCTCAACTTAGTGAGACTCGGTTTCAAAATAAAGAATAAAAATAGGGCTGAGGGTACAGCTCGGTAGAATGCCCCTGAATTCAACTCCCAGTACCGCAAAAAAAAAAAAAAATAAACAAACAAAAAACTATAAGTGTTGCTTATGAGTGGAGAAGGGATGAGACTGGGGAGGAAAGATAAAAGGAATAAATGGGTATGATTAAAGAGTGGCATACCTAGATCAGTGATGATAATGTGCTGGGAACTGAGGCCAATGATGAACTCACCCCTCTGAGGGAATGAATGAAGCATTATTGGGAAAGGGTGGTGTGCATTTTTTCCTAAATTGGCCCAGGCTACTTCCCAGAAGGCCTTTCCCTCATCCAGAAGGCTGACTGGTCAGGGGAGGGACCATGACCTAGAAGTGGGCAAGTAGCTGGGTGTGGTGGAACACACATGTAATCCCAGTAAAGGGAGGCTGAGGCAGAAGGATCACAGGTTCAAGACCTGTCTAAGCAACTTAGAGAGATCCTGTTTCAAATAAATAATAAAATAGGCCTAGGGGTGTATCTTAGAGGTAGAATGCCCCTGAGTTCAATCCCCGGAGCCAAAAAAAAAAAAAGTGGGCCTATAGGCAGGGATTCCTTTTACTACCACAGTATTACCGTCCTTTTCTCCTTTTCCCTTCTCTTTGACTGTCCTGGGGAACTAGAGTAACTCAGTTCCTCTCTGTTCTGCTCTTCTCAAGCCCTGGTACATTCGATAGTTTCCCTTCCCAGGCTGGAGTTCTTTTTTTTTGGCGGTACTGGGGATTGAACTCATGGGCATTCTATCTCCGAGCTATACCCCCAGCCCTATTTTTTATTCTTTATTTTGAAACAGGGTCTCACTAAGTTGCAGAGTGCCTTACTAGGTAGCTGAGGCTGGCTGAGAACCCGGATCCTCCAGTCTCAGCCTCCCAAATGCTGGGATTACAAGCGTGCGCCACCACACCTGGCTCTCAGGCTGGAGTTCTTTAGAGAGTATTTCTCTAGATTTGGACCAGGACTATTAACTTTACGAAAGAGGGTGAGGAAAGGACCCAAGGCTGTAGTGTCCCAAACTGTATTCTGTACAATCCCATGACTGTCCTCATGGCCCATTTCTTTTTTTTTTTTTTTGCGGTGCTGGGGATTGAACTCAGGGGCATCTACTTCCAAGCTATACCCCCAGCCCTATTTTTTTATTCTTTATTTTGAAACCGGGTCTCACTAAGTTGCGGAGGGCCTCACTAGGTAGCTGAGGCTGGCTGCGAACCTGGATCCTCCGGTCTCAGCCTCCTGAATGCTGGGATTACAAGCGTGCGCCACCATGCCCGGCCTGGTCCATTTTTTTTCTTTTCTTTTTTTGTGGTACTGGAGATTGCATTCTACCTCCAAGCTATACACCCAGCCCTATTTTTTATTCTTAATTTTGAAACAGGGTCTCACTAAGTTGCGGAGGGCCTCACTAGGTAGCTGAGGCTGGCCGCGAACCCAGATTCTCTGGTCTTAGCCTCTCAAATGCTGAGATTACAAGCATGCACCACCATGCCCAGCATCATGGCCCATTTCTTTTCAGACCTTCTCCAGGGATGCCCTGAGTCCCACTGGGGTCTTTTTTAAAGTATGTTTTTCTATTATTTTAATGGAAAGTACATGCATGTGCTTCATCTGCCATCTGGAACCTGTGGCCTCTCAACTGGGTCTTGAAGGATTAGTAAAAGTTTGCCAGGCAGTGCAAGCTGCAGGATGTGGGTGGTTGGAAGAAGAACATGGAGGAACATCAGGAGTTAGAGGAACAGTATGTTCAAAGGCACAGAATAATACTAGAGCTAACAGTATTTGCAGAAGGCTGAGAAATGTGTCAGAGCCTTCCCTCATACCTGTCAGTCTGCCAGAGCCATCAGAGACATGTGTTCCCTAGCTCATAGAAGCAGATGTGGGCATATGCTGAGCTGTGGGCTGTACCTCTTAGATACCTGTTTGTGAAGGATGTTGAAATTGTGTTGTTGCCAGCTAGGGCACAAGCCAAAGAGCCTGCAGGCTTTGCAGCTACATATCCAGATCATTGGTGGAATAACATTGTTGTCACTGAGGTCAGCTCCTCCAAACTTGTTTTCAAAGAGACTCACCTTTGGGGCAGGAATCACACAGGTCTCAGGCCTAAAGAGCCAAAAGAAAATGGCCAGATGACAGGAGCCAGGAGGACTTTGGGGCACTTTGAGTTGTGCTGAGGTTTGGTGGCAGGCACCTTGCACCAGTGGGAGGATCCTGGAAAGGAGAGAGGGACCAGAGTCCCCTGAGGGATTCCTGGGTAGGGGTGATTTATTTTATTTTATTTTTGTGGTACTGGGGATTGAGCCCAGGGACCTTCTACCTCTGAGCTACACCGTCAGCCCTTTTTATTTTTTGTTTTGAAACAGGGTCTTGCTAGGTTGCTGAGAGTGTTGCTTCATTGCTGAGGCTGTCCTCAAACCTGTCTCAGTACTGGGATTACAGGTATGTGCCACTACACTTGTGTGTGTGTGTGTGTGTGTGTGTGTGTGTGTGTGTGTGTGTGTGTGTTTTACTAGGTATTGAACCTAGGGGCATTCTACTTCTGAGCTAATCCCCTAGCCAATTTTAATTAATTAATTAACTTTTTTATGGTATTGGGGATTGAACCCAGGAGAATTCTACCCCCAAACTACACCCCCAGCCCTATTTTATTTTTTGTTTGGAAACAGGGTCTCACTAAGTTGCTGAGAGCCTCACTAAGTTGCTGAGGCTGGCTTTCAACCTGCAATCCTCCTGTCTCTGCCTCCCAAGTACTGGGATTATAGCTTTTGCCCAGCTTTTTAAATTTATTTTTGGCATTAGGTATTGGACCTAGGGGTGGAATTACACCCCCAACCCTATTTTATTTTGAAACAAGGTCTCACTAAGTTGCCGAGACTCACCTTGAACCTGCAATCTCCTCTCTCAGCCTCCCAAGTACTGGAATTGCTGGGATTACAGGGGCCCCACCACTTGGAGCTCCAGGCAGCATTTTGAATATCTCTCAAGGAATACTGATTTGTTTATGAAAGCAGTCTTTATTTGAAAATGAGATTTTCAAATAACATGGATTTATGCCAGGACTTGATTTACACACAACCTTCCAAGAATACATTCTCTGTGAAATATGACATAAATGTGTAATAATAACCCATCAGTGCTTCTCAAGAAGGGAGTCATGTCCTTTTCTGCATGTCTGGCTTTCAAAAACTGGATTGCCACCCACGAGACGCCCTCTCTCACACCATCTTGGATAGAAGAATGTATGGCAAGACAGACAAGCTGACTCAACCCTCAACTGATGTCCTCACATCAAAATGAAAAGCATGTAGCTCTCGTGACCAAAATAAAAATGCTTCTCTCATTCGACTGCCATTCTTATGGCTTATTTTTAGTCACACGATTGTATTTAATCATATAGCCCTTGCTGTATGTCAGGCACTGTTCTAAGCATTTTACTAACATTAGCTCATTTAATTCTTCTGGCAGTCAAGAAGGTAGTACAAAATACCCCCACTTCACAGTTGAGGAAACCAAGATGCAGAATGGTAAAAAAACTAACTTCACCTCTTCAAATAAAATATAGGAAGAGGCAGGTGTGGTGGCACATGCTTGTAATCCCAGTACTTGGGAGGCTGAGACCACAGGATCCAGGTTTGCAGCCAGCCTCAGCTACTTAGTGAGGCTCTCGGCAACTTAGTGAGTCCCTGTTTCAAAAATAATAATAATAAAAAATAGGACTGGGCTGTAGCTTGAAGGTAGAATGCCCCTGGTTTCAATCCCCAGTTAGGCAAACAAAACAAAACAAATAAAATATAGGAGGGAACAGCATAAAATTTCATGTATATCCAAAGATGACATGGGTTAAGACAGGATTTAAGGCCAAGTGTGACTGGTGGTTTTCCCAGCTAATGAGTAGGGACTGGACCACACCTGGCTATTTTTTATTTTGAAACAGTATTTCACGAGATTGCTAAAGGTCTTGCTAAATTGCTGAGACTGGCCTGGAACCTGTAATCCTGCATCTCAGCCTCCCAAATACTGGGATTACAGGTGGGTACCACCACACCCAGCTAGTGCAAATTGTAAACACCACAGATGACAGTGCTTCTTAGTATGGTGTTTTAACTCACATGTGAGGCTGGGAGTTCCTGTCTTAGTCCATTCATGCTACTGTATAACAAAACACCTGAGATTGGGTATTTTTGTGTGTGTGTGTGGTACTGGGGATTGAACTCAGGGGCATTCTACCTCCTAGCGATACCCCCAGCCCTATTTTTTATTCTTTATTTTGAAACAGGTTCTCACTAAGTTGTGGAGGGCCTCACTAAGCAGCTGAGGCTGGCCGCAAACTCAGATCCTCTAGTCTCTGCCTCCCAAATGCTGGGATTACAAGCGTACGCCACCATGCCCAGCTGGGTAATTTATAAAGAACAAAAAATTATTTATTTATTTATTTAATTTTATTTTTTGTGGTATTGGGAATTGAACCCAGGGGCATTCTGCCTCTGAGCTACACCCTCAGTCCTATTTTTTTATTCTTTATTTTGAAACAGGGTCTCACTAAGTTGCAGAGGGCCTCACTAAGTAGCTGAGGCTGGCTTCGAACCAGGATCCTCCTGTCTCAGCCTCCCAAATACTGGGATTACAAGCGTGTGCCACCACGCCCAGCTGACCTGGATCTTTTCTTATAGGGGACTTTCATGAGGGGTGGGCTAGAGGAGGAATGTGAGGATGATCTCAGCCCAGTAGTCCAGAGGCAGGGTCTTTATTATCTGATTGACAGATAAACTGGAGTGTCCTAAATTATAGATTTCTCAAGATATCATATCTGTCTTGTTAACAATGCACTGGGCAATTATAGTTGTTTTTGTTTGTTTGTTTTCAGTTAACTCTAGGATCCACAGATTTTCCAGAAATTTGGGATAGGCCTGGGAAAGACAATTGATTTGGGGAGTAAAGGTCGAGGCCCTATAGCACCAGGCTCTTATATTAAAGTTATATTTTTGGGGGAGTGGTGGTGCACTCTTGTAATCCCTGTACTTGGGAGGCTGAGACTGGAGGATCCGGGTTCGAGGCCAGCCTCAGTGACTTTGTGAGGTCCTTCACAACTTAGTGAGACCCTGTTGCAAAAGAAAGAATAAAAAATAGGACTGGGGGTGTATCTTGGAGGTAGAATGCCCCTGAGTTCAATCTCCAGTACTGCAAAAAAAAAAAAAAAAGTTATATTTTACTTTTTCTTCCTGTCTGTCTCCTTTCTACCTATTTATTTATTTATTTTTTATTTTTTTGCAGTACTGGGGATTGAACTCAGGGGCATTCTACCTTCGAGCTACACCCCCAGCCCT
>PVLC010037114.1:0-15439 GCA_004027655.1 Graphiurus murinus | reverse complement strand
ACCCATCTCCGCTTCCTCTCCTTCATTTTCTTTTTTGCGGTACTGGGGATTGAACTCACGGGCATTATACCTCCGAGCTATACCCCCAGCTCTATTTTTTATTCTTTATTTTGAAACAGGGTCTCACTAAGTTGCGGGGTGCCTCACTAAGCAGCTGAGGCTGGCCATGAACCTGCGATATTCCGTTCTCAGCCTCCCAAGTACTGGGATTATAAGCGTGCACCACTACATCCAGCTACTATAGGGTTTTAATAAGTTGGATGTGTATGTGGGATATTTACTGTTTTTTTAAAAAAAAAACTTTTAAATTTTAGAATATATTTTTAAAGTAATGTGAAGATAATAAAGAGAATTTTAATATACTCCTCATGGAAATCCCCTTATTAAATTTTTGCATAAATATGATATATGTATAAAAGTAATGAACCAATGCAATACATTGCTAATAACTGAAGTCTATGCTTTATTAATGTGTCTTTAATTTTTGCATAATGTCCTCTTTTATGTTCCAGGATCCAATTCAGAATATCATATCTATATTTAGTTATAATCTCTTACTTGATGACATTACAAAATGCTTCAGGTTCTTTTAAAATATTCCCTACTCCAATGTAACAATCAGCTAATTCTTAAAGGAGATCTGTTTTTGTTACTCAAGATGATATTAGAAAAAAAATCTGGGTATGAAGTAGCTTCATTGCTGTTGACTTGTTTCTTTTCTTTTTCTGTGTCCCATTAGCTGACAAAAAAGGAACTATATGTGTATATCTTAACTAGTGTGTGTGTATATATATTTGTGATAGCTACAAATATTATATATATATATATAAAATGTTATATGTTGTATATATATTATATATGCCATATTATAAATGCATATATGTATATGTTAAACTTGCATGTTATATAATTATAATTATATCAAATTATAAATATATAATAATGTATCATTATAACATATTATAATAATATAATACATGATATATAATTATATAATCATATATATAGTTATATGATATGCAATAATTATTATTATATATACAATATACTTGCACATATATATAATATACTCAACTATATATTATATACTATGTTATATAATATATGTGATTATAATCATATAATATATGTTAAACAATATTATATAATTATATATATATACACATACATATACATGTTAAACTTGCATTCATACTGATGTCTCCAACACCATCCATTCAAAATCCAGTTATATCTGGCTTCCATTGTCCCTCACTCATTCATTCCATTGTTCAAAGTCAGTATACATATCTTCTTGTTCCAGAATTGATAAACATACCTACTTGGGAAATTATCAAGTATATTTCAGACCAAATTCTCCATTGACAAAGTCTTATTCACTATTGACATTGTCAATTTGTCATTTATTCCTTGAAACACAGAAAGGACTTGAATAATAGTTGTGAATAAATAATGTATGTTTATGATTTAGACTAGCCTAATAATAATAATAATAATAATAATAATAATAATAGATATAGCCTAATAATGTAAAATTGGGGAACTTATAACTTTTATGAAATACATCAGAAAATTTTAGATATATTCAACTTAGTAATAATAAAATAAAAAGCACAGGGGATTTCAAAAGGACTCTTTTGGCATTATAAGAATAATAACACCACTGAAATTCCCTCTTACATTTGTATAAAATTTTATAATTAATATCATCTGTAAAAATTAAAATATCATCTGTAACAATTAAATTAATTTTTATAAGTTATAAATAGGCCATTGTGATATTTTGATTTTCTTTTTATTTGTATGATTAGCACATAAAGCTTTATAACATCTTACAGGAATTCTGTCCGCTATTTATAGTATTTTGGACCACAATTTATTTTATTAGACCTTTAGACTAGGTAGATTTTTCTCAATTTAAAGGTGAGAATACTTAATAATTAGTGAGAAAGACTGTTTTTGTAGCTGAGGTTTATTAATAATGATCATCCAGAAAATAATTAAAATATAACTTTAAACATAGATAAAATTATCTTACCAGATATCTAGTGGGTAAATTTATCATTTTTGCTAAGTAAAAGATGTAATGGTTATTAATACAAATATTTTGCCTAGATTTTTCTTCCATTAATTTTGTGTGTAAATTTGAAACAATAATTTTATTTCTTTAGAATCTAAATAACTGCACTTCATTGAATTTAAAAGACAGGTAAGAATAGGATTAATAAAATATACTTTGGTAATTCCCAAGGTTGTCACACATGGACTTACTACTCATTTTGGTAGAAATGTGTGTATTAATAAGGCATAATTATTTGAAAATTTCTGAGAAGAAAATTTAATGAAACATTTGATGTTTTTTCTTGTAGTTTCACAAAAAGAAAATATAAAAAACTGCTATTATCTTTATCTTTAAAAATAATACTAAATTATATTTGAACATTTAGCTCTTAAAATAAGTTGAGTACTTTTTCATTTGAGTATCTGTCGTCATTGCTATGTTTCTTAGTGAGTATATATGTGCTGAAATATACACTAACATCATTTGACTACAAATAATAAAATAGATGTTATAAAACCACAGTACTTCAACATCACCTTGATCTTCATTAAGTGCTTATTGTACTAAGGCATTTTCCCAAAGGAAAAATAAAAGCAACTGAAAAACTATTTATCAAGCATTATAGCAATAAACTATTATAGAAACTGTTAAAATCCAATTGCTATTATTATGAAATCTAAGATTTGGTGTGGTTTAGCCTAAAAATAGTGCTCATATTAAGAGTAAATTATAAAATTTCAAAAAAGGTTACTAGTAATCAAATTTATAAAACCAGATCCTTTTGCCCCACCAAACAAGTTGGTACACAAGGCTATAACTTTAAAATCTACTTTCATTGCAACAATTTCTTCAGTGGAATCATTAGTATTGAAAGGCAAAGCATATGAACATACACAGAGCATTAACACTGTGGTAGAGTGTTAATGTGATACACATTCAAATTTCCCAAGCACTGGGATTACAGGCTTGCACCGCCATGCTGAGCTTTAAATTAAGGTTTCTAGTTTTAAGGTAGGTATTGGATAGTTGATCTAATCTCCAAGAATCAACACAAATTGATAGTATATTACTACACATTTATATCAGTACTACTAAGCTATTTATCACAACTAATATATTGCTTTATCATGAATAAGATCTAAAGTTAATGTATCTCTTTTGATATTAACACATTCTTCTTCATACCTGTTAAGATACTTATCTAAAATGTTCTAAAATGTTCCTTTTTATTTTCAGTACTTTTGTTGGTACAATATAGCCTCACATTAAAATACAGTGACATACTTGCACTCAGCACTTGGTGGGCTTTATCCCCAGCTGCCTTGCCACTGCCCCCTTCCCCATTCAAGATATTGAGACTAACATTGTTACTATTACATATATACACAATGTCAGTGGAAGTGTTTCCTTAATTCATCCTCCCAATACCCCCTCCACTCTCCCTTAGACCACCTTCCTTGCTTCACTGGGGTTTCTCCTCCATTATCTAAAGTTCCTCTTGTATCCTGCTTACTCTCTCACTTCTGCATATGAGAGAAAACATATGACCCTTTACTTTCTGTGAATGGCTAATCCCACTTAACATAATGTTCTTCAGGTCCATCCATTATCCTGCAAATGACATAGTTTTATCATTCTTTATTGCTGAGTGGAATTCCATTGTGCATACATCCCATAATTTGGTAATCCATTCATCTATTGATGAACACTTGGGCTGGTTCCATAATTTGGCTATTGTGAATTGTTCTGCTATAAACAATGTGTCACTGTAATATTTTTATTTCAGTCCCTTTGGAAGGACACCCAGGAGTAGTATAGCTGGATCATATGGTGGATCCATTCCCAGTTTTCTGAGGAATCTCCACACTGATTTCCACAGTGGCTGCACTAATTTTTTTTGTTGTTTGTTTGTTTGTTTTGGGGTTTTTTTTTTGCAGTACTGGGGATTGAACTCAGGGGCATTCTACCTCCGAGCTACATCCCCAGTCCTATTTTTTTTTATTCTTCATTTTTGAAACCGGGTCTCACTAAGTTGCAGAGGGCCTCACTAGGTAACTGAGGCTGGCCGCGAACCCAGATCCTCTGATCTCAGCCTCCCAAATGCTGGGATTACAAGCGTGCGCCATCACGCTCGGTGGCTGCACTAATTTGTAATCCTATCAACAATGTATAAGAGCTTCTATTTCCACACATCCTTTCCAGCATTTATTGTTGTTTGACTTCTTGATGATTGTAGATTCTCTCAATGGTAAGGATAAGCTCTAAAGTTGTATTCTGTTATTATTAAGGATAATATGTTTTATGTGAGAATAGTATTAATATTTATGTACATAAAATTTTGCTGTTCAGATCACATGACCTGATCACATGTGTAAAATTTTGTGTAATTTTTGTCCTCCACTCAAAACTCTCTGACAACTTTGTCAGTCAGGAAAACCTCTTTTTTGACATCAAAGTTCATCCACTAGAATTTGCTAAGAATTTACTATTCCAGCCAGGGTATAATTTGACAGTCTGGTCAAGTTTGAGTCCACTATAATGATAAAGTTAATCTTTTGGTATGTGACAACATTATGTTGCAACATGCAAAAAAATTGTGCATTTGTCCAAACAAACCTTTCTATGCCATGCACATTTCTATGCCATGTACATTTCTATGCCATGTACATTGTGCAGGTCTTCTGTCTCTCATCTTTATTAATTCCCATTTACATAAAAACTCAGTTTCTGTGTTTATATCATCAATTAGGCCTCCCTTGTTCCCGTTTTCCAAATAATTTAACTCTTTTCTTTATGGCATTTCTATTTTTAATATAAGTTCTTATGATATACTCTTATTATACTACATGCTATGCATTGTCTTGAATGTAATATACACATAACATAATTAACAGCAATATAACTAACACTATCATCCCTAGCATCTAATACAGTCACTTGCAAATATAGCATTATTCAATGACTTAAATTGAATCATGGTAGTGAAATAAGTCTCAAATGCTATAACTTTTTTTTTTTTTTTGCGGTACTAAGGATTGAACTCAGGGGCATTTTACCTCTGAGCTATACCCCAAGCCCTATAGCTGAGGCTGGGCTGCGAACCCGGATCCTCCCAAATGCTGGAATTACAAGTGTGCTCCACCAAGCCTAGCTCAAATGCTATAACATTTAATGACTTTTTTCTGAACTAGAAAATTGAAGGAAGTTTTGAACTCCAATACTAGAAGAGATGTTAGTGATGCTGGTATGCTGGTATTGGGCACCTCCTTGCATTTTTTCCATGTAGGACAGAAGAGCAAGTAATGAAGAGCCAAGTCTTAGAGCTCTGAGCATTGCAATCTGTTGTCTGTTGAAAGAGTGTTACAACGAGCTATAACTCTCATCTAAAATGCCAGTCTAAATCTTAAAGAATGTTCATTATGTCTTGAGTAGTAGGGGCTTTATAGTCTGCAGATGTCTGGAGCTGTACAGGTTATATATTTTTTATCATGGTAGATATCGGTTGACTGAAAAGGATGGGAAACACCCAGTAAGGTACTCTTATTTTTATTTAATTTTTAACAGAACTGGGAACTGAACCTACAGGCATTCTATCTCTGAGCTACACCCCAGCCCTATTTTTATTCTTTATTTTGAAACAGGGTCTCACTAAATTGCAGATGGCCTCACTAAGTAGCTAAGGCTGGCCATGAATGAGCAATCCTCCTGTCTTAGCCTCTCAAATACTGGGATTACTAGCATGCATCACTACACCTGGAAGTAAGGTACGTTTAGTAGGAATTTAAAGAAAAAAAGTTCTGCTGACCCATCTACTCCACTTTCCATTAGATAGAACATAGCAGAGTGACAATTTCATTTTTCACATTAAATATTTGTCAATATCATATTACCCCATAAAGTATAACATTACTTGGAGATTAAGAGAAAACCTGCTGGAAAAAAAATACAGCATTCTAAAATTCTAAAGAGAAATTTTCACTTTAGAATTTGACAACTATTTTAGTATAAATAAATATACCCTATCCAGGCATAGTAGAACATGCTTGTAATTCCAGTACTTGGGAGATTGAGACAGGAGGATCCTTGGTTCCAGGACAGTCTCCACAACATAGCGAGACTCTCAGCAACTTAGTTGAGCCCGTTTCAAACAAAAAATAAAAAAAGATTGGGGGGTGTAGCTTAGTGATAGACTGACCCTGGATTCAACCCAGTACACCCCCACCACACACACATAAACACACACACACACACACACACACAATGAACATAGGAAAACATTTTGTTACTTCTTTAATATGGCTTACCCCTTGTCTTTTGATAGTAGAAGATGGTTGTATCTGAGATCTACTGAACCGGGGTTTAGGGTAAACAAAGAAAAAATCTTGAAACTATGACTATGTATTTTACTACTGTGTCTGTTCCAGATTCAAGTATAGCCAATAATATCTATTCTCTTAAGAAATAAGATATAATGCTAATTATTGTTATATTTACAAGGACACTATTGAAATAACCTGGAGTAAGATATGATTAAGACCTGTTTATACCTTTGAATTTGGGGAGTCCCCTTCCTTATATATATATGTAGCTTTTGATTTCTGTCAGCCCTTATGCCAATGAAATATTTAAACACTAAACAGTACCACCACAGCAAACAAAAGAATTCACTGAGGCACTTGGGAACATTGATAAGTATTAAATTCTATTAAGCTGTAAATAATTTATTTTAAAAAACATGTATTACTGAATTAATATGGTTATATAAAATAATATAACCAGAGGCATATAATGTGCAATAATAAAGTTTTAATTCTACAGATACTTTGTCCATACAGTAAAACTTCAGTTAAGTTTTCCTTTAATTAATGTGTTTACTAAAATCATATCATTATTAAATCATAGGAGGAAATCAAAATGATACATACATGAAATAAATGATAAAAATATCTACTTACCTATATTATATAAATAACATTCATCTTTATAATCTGAAACATTTTTCCAGATAAACTTTTGACTTATTTCTCATTTTTTCATAATTAATTTTCAGTTTTCACAAATGAATTTTCTTAAGTTACTAATCATTAAAATTACAATAGTAAACTCAGATTGAAAAAGACAGATTAGAGGCACCAAGTACTTGCAATCATCTCCAGGAGACAGAATTATATGATTAGAATCTAGCTTCTCACTGAGGTGGGAGAATGATGGAGTTCAAAGGTGTATATTAGATACTTGTAGAAACCCAGCAACATTGGATAATGGGACAGAGAGTGATTGACAGTGCTCCTGCACCAATCACACAAAAGAGTGCCTGGGAAGGGATGGGGGAGGGATGTGCTCCATTAGGAGGGTAGAGGGGAAGAAAGGAGATTCCCAGTAAGCACCGCTGGCACAGGATCCTGAACCCTGCAGAAATATAGGCTAACAAGGCAATAGTTCTGAGATTTGCATGGAGATCTGGCCTAGGATAAGTCCTCTGCACTCCCCAGTATACTCTCACAGCATTGTACCTAATAGCCATCTTTGAAGAACAGTATTACTTGAGTTTGCAGCTTTGTGAGTCAGAGTTCTCTACATTTTCTTGTCTCTGGAACCCAAGAGCAATATGACTATTCTGGCTCAGTGGGAGGTGGTCTTAAGAATCATATCAGCTGGGAAAAGGCTCTGAAACAAACTTGCTAAGTTCTCTGTGGTAGGAGACCAGAGTGAAACATGTTGAGGAATGGAAGTTGCTTCCCTTTAAAATTGGTGGTTTCCCTGGAAGCCAGAGGAGTTTGGGGGAGTGAGAAATCCTGTGTAAAGGCACATGGAGTTAGGACTGGGAACAACAGAACTGTGAGCATCCTGCTACCCCCAGCACTGGCACGTATCTTTGAGAATCCATAGCCTCTCTCTGCTTTTGGATGCTTACACAGGCATGCCACAGAAAAGTCAATGTTACCCCGCTCTCTAAGTGTACAGGGCAATAAAGCTTCAGAGACTTATGGGAGAGAAAGCCACTCTCTTCTAGCTCCTTGATGCTGACCTGTCGAAATTCATTGTGCTCTCAGAGTGCATAAATCAAATAGCCACAGGAGAGAATTTGTGTCTTGGGGTCTCTGTGTTCTACCCTAGCTCCTTCCAGGGTTCATAGCAAACTGGGGGTTATTCCAACTAACTCCAGGCACAAATCATTCCCAATAGTCACCTGATGAGCATCACAAAGGAAATAAGGGGGGATAAATAGCCCCCGCCTTTGCTCTGTCCAAAGGGTGCACAGCCTAACAAGACAGGTGGAGAAACTGATTGACATTGACTTCAAGCTTCTATTCTTCCACCATTGGAGGGCCTAAGCAGAGAGAAAAATTAATTTTTATTGATACTTCTTTGGTTGTTGCTGTCTTGTGTTTGTTTTTATCTCCCCTTTCTCCTTTTTTTATATTTTTAATTTTCTTTTTATTTCTTTCATTTTTAATTTCTTTTCTCTTTTTGCTAATTTTTTTCTTTTCGTGACAATTTTTAATTATTTTATTCTGTTATTTACCTTTTTTAGGCTTTTATTGGTGCATTGCAATTACATATCATAATAAGATATAGAGTGATAGGAACATGCATGCACACAGCACTTGGTGTGTTTCCTTCTAGGTCCTACCCCACTTCCTTCCCTTCCCCATCCATGCGATTGAGATTGGCATTGATAATTTCATAACTGCACATAGCATTACCTAAACTATTAACTTCATTACATCTCTAGCCTCCCTTCTCCCTCCCGTAAACTCTTTCCATTGCTTACAGTTTCTACTCCTTTATCTTAGGCCTCTTTTGTTACCCAATTTCTCTCTAGCTTCCATTTATGAGAGAAAAAATACAACTATTCATTGAGACTGGCTAATCTCACTTTGCATAATATTATCAAGTTCCATTAATTTTTCTGAAAATAACATAATCTGGCTCTTCTTTATGGCTGAGTAAAATTCCATAGTGTGTATATACCACTGTTTTGTGACCCAATCATCTGCTGATGGACACCAAGGCTGGTTCCATACTTTGGCTATTGTGAATTTTGCTGCTATAACATGAATATGCATATATTGCTATGTTATCCTTTGATGAAGATAAAGAAATGATGTAACACACAAATACAAACAACAGTAGCATCATCGAAAACTGAAAAAGGGGGGCACCCTTATAAACTGTAGATCAGAATGTAAATTATTACAATTATTATGGAATACAGTATAGAGACACCTCAAATGCAAAAAGTGCAAGTAATATGTGCCTTGCATATTCAACTCTTGGGTATATACCTAAAAGAAACGAAGTCCACACATAAAAGAGTTACCTGCATAACCATGTTTCCTGCAGCAGTATTCACAATTGCTAAGATATGGAATCAGTTGGGCAAATGGATAGAGAATATGGTATATACACAATGCAGTTTTATTTGGCTACATGGAAGACTGAAATCATGTTATTTACAGTAACAGAGATGTATCTGGAGGTCATGTTTAGTGAAATAAGTCAGACATAGATAAAGTATTGTATGCTTTATTTTAAATGTAGAAACTGAAATAAATAATAAATAAAAGAAAGACTCAAAAGTAGAAGAGGGACTTTTAAAGAAGAAAGGGGACTGGATTGGTGGGACAGGCGAGAAAGGTGAGGGAAGGAAGGCAGAAAGGAAAGTCAATATGATCAAGTTGTCATATATGCATGTATGAAAATGCCACAGTGAAATTGATATGTCTTAATAATTATAATTTTAAAAGACCAGATGAATATATGCTCTCTAAGGAGTGTTCAGAACAAAATGCCTAGATATGAAATGATGTATGTCAAAAGCTATGCATTGAGAAAATAAGTACACACAGATACATAGATAATATGTATTTCATAATATAATACATAAAGAATTATGTAGATAAGATTAAGGAAGATTGACATGGTATACATACTTATATGAAGTATAGAATTTTATTAATCTTACTGTTTATAGATTTAAATGAGTAGAAAGCAGATTTCTTAATTAAATATAAATATACAGTATAAATACAAATAGATGTATATATGTACATAGATACAGCTTTCTTTTCATTTGATACTCTTGATCCTAAAAACCCTCAAATCAAAATGTCATTACAAAAATAAACTTGGAAGACCCAAACATACTTTTTGAAATCATAATTGACAGCAACAGCCTACTATTAAAGGATTTGGCACTAAGAAGACAGAGTTAAGAAACAAAAAGGATCTGAAACATAAGAACTAATTTTTTTATCAGCCAATGTCAAAACCATTACCACTTTTCCCAGCTCATTTCTAGTAGGATTTATTATATGAATAGTTGGATTTCTCATGAGGGTTTCTCTTGATAACTTTGAATCCATGAATTTTTTTTTCTTTTTTGTCATGAAAAAAAAAATACTTCTTTGAGGAAATGAAGAAAAGGAAAAATAATAAACAAACATACTATTTTGACTTTACGAATGAATATATTTTAAAATATGGGAGGACATAATTAGGTAATTGTGCTGATAGCTTATTCAGACAGCTAGGAACTGAGATGGATTCCATAGTCCTACTCAGGGGTTCATGTCACACACACCGGGGATACAGGTCATGAACTGAAAGAAAGCTACAGCATTCTTCTTTCCCTGGCTGAGCCTTAGCATTTTGTGGAAGCACTTAAAGAATCAAGAATCAAAAGACAGATGACTTGGGAGCTTATTTTGTGGAGAGGGTTGGTTTAGTAGAAACTTAGAATGGGATGCACTGGCCCTGTTCTAAGCCCTACAGCACAGGCATCACTAATTATTTATATCCTGCTGTTAAGCGTAAAACAGGCTTGACTGCCCTTACAACAGCTGCAGCCTCACCACGTGTGCAGCACCATGAACTTTATGTGTGAGCTTTCCTGAAGAGCTTTCCGGGGCATGGGGCACTATGAGCAGGTAGAATCGTTGTCAGAAGAGCCTTCTGAAGAGTCCTGGTGCATCGCAGCAATTAATGCAGGTGGTATTTTAGACAAGGGAGCTAATGAGCTTTAATATGCATGCAGGTGAGGGAGTGCTGAATCAGTAGAGCCATTAATGAACCTATGACAGCCTAATTAGCTACAATTTAAAATCTATGGAATCTAATCAGAGGAGCTGAACACTGCTGCAAATCTGTGTATGAATGAGTCTTTCTAAATACTCCAATCTGTTGCTTAGTCACTGATTGATAGTAATTGCTTTTTTTCCCCTCTATTGTGTATAGGAAAATGCCCAATTTTGCTCTGATATGGGAGGACACAGCATTGAAGTTAAATGCCTAAGATGTTTAGCTGCTTAAGTTTAATCAGTAGATGTTTAAAAAAAATCAAAGCAAAATTAATTTTCAACTCTGAATATAGATGATTTAAAATATACCACCAAATTCCTTATATATTGAATTGGCAAAGATGGCATAGCTCTTAATCAACTCTAAAAATCATATCTGAAAAATAAGCAAAGACACTAAAACATGCAAATGCATAAAACACATTTATTAATCCATAATTCGTTTTAAAAGGACTTATTTATGTTAGTTATCAGAGATAACAGGGCAACAGAGTTTTATTGAATACTTGAGGTGAAAAATACTTTTTGGAGGTTAACACAATCTATTAAATGGTCTATTTTAAAGTGGCTGAACTAAATGTCCTTTCAGAAAATGTGAATAATTTTTATGACAGTGTGAGGTGATACTATTTTGTAGTGCCCATTTGGTAATAACTAACGTATAAAAGGTACAAGCAGTTTTTCTACTGTGACACTTCACCCTTAAATAGCACAACTCATCTGAAAACCTTAAAGAACTTTGTAGGCTCTGATTTATTGAGTCTTATAACACCACTGAGAGACAGGTCACTACAACTATCCTTGTTTTACAGTCAGCTCAACTGAGCTCCATTTTCTGAAGGTCACAGGCAAGTCAATGGAAGAACTAAAAAAAGAGAGTTAAGAAAGCCCAGAGTGCTAGTCTCTTCTTTTTTTCCATTTGATAAATGGTAGATTTCCAAATTTCTGACATTGTGGATAAAAATTGTATCTAATTTTTAACAAAGGTAGAAAAATAATCTATGCAGATATTCCAATAGTGACTATTGTGTAAATGTTGATATTTGGTGCTTAAGGATGGTAAGAACTAGATAAAACTAAATGAGAAAAATTGCCACATGTCTTTACTGTTGGCAGTAGAAGTCAGCATAAGATGTGGCTTATGTTAGATTAACCAGAAACTAAGGAAGAAACCTAAAGAAAAGATGAAAATAGAATATTTTCTGTAGTTGAGACATCTAAAATGAAATAATATAGAGAGGATGGAGGTAGATGGAAGGGAAAAAATAAAACACATATAGATACACCCACTGCAAGAATGTTAGTGAGATGGCTTACTAAATAGATGCAGCCCATAAAGAAGAGATGTATAAGAGACATAGAGTACCTTAATTTGCTTTTTAGGGGAATTCTTACATATATAAAGAGAAAGAACAGAATGTGAAAGTACGTAGTCTACTTAAATAATATATCAAAATAGTTGTAAATTACATGTTATCGTTTCTGCAAGTTCTTTTTTTTAACTAGATAAAATATGTACAAGGGCAATTTTATGAAATCTGATGTTTAAACAAATTTCATCTGATCCTTGACCCAATGAGTTAGATTTTTCCCAGTTTGAGAATATTATAAAAATATCATATTTATTCTTATGTCATCCATTACATATTAATTTACAAGCAAATAATCCTCAAAGCAAATGTTTTTGAAACTTTTGCTCACTGATAGTATGCTTTTAAAACAGTCAAGACAAATGTTGTCAAAACTTCAGTATGTTGATGGATAAAAGAATTGGGATTACAAGAGTGTGCTACCCTCCACATCTTCAATCACTGTTTTCTTAAATTAGCAACAATAAATGATCCATACATTCTATTTTGTCTTCATATGCTGTGACATAATATCACTTAATTAGAAATTATCTATTATGCTTTAGCATTAATTTTTATTTTTGGGCAAATATGTAAGAATAATTAGTCTTGATTAGCTTTCTTAATAACTTCTATAAAATACTATGTGTGCTACATATAGACTATATGTATTATTTTATTAAAGGTGATCAGATATAACATTGTGCTTAGTATATATAAATTTGATAGGTAAAGCTGTCATATGCATTTTGGTGATTTTGCAAGTTGGATTGGGAGATTACATTTAAGACAATATAAATGTATAATTGTTTTTGTTTTGTAATTTATATTTTCCCAACAAAATAAAATATGAATATTTTATTCTTTCATTATTTCACTTAAAGATAGCATTTGTTTTAACCATGGTAATGTTGCATTTAAATTTATAATAATAAATATCTTATAGAAATGTACATTAATGCAATATGATATAGAGTATAAAAGTACATTTATAGCAAAATATGCCACTTTACATTTTTTTTGTTTTTACTTCAAATAATAACCCAATGGCTTATGTGGTTCACTGTATGGCATTAGTAACCTTAGCTCCATGTCCTTGGAATAGTTACTTTATATTTCTAGCCTCAATGTTCTCATTCAGAAAATATAATATTACTTTCTTTAACAAGTATTGGGAAGAATGATCAAAATAAGCACTATAAAACTGTATAGAGTAAAAAAAAACCAACACAGATTTAATACATATTGTTGCTTAAAAGATTTTTCTGTATTCTAAAAACAATTTTCTTTAATAAAAATATGTCATTTGTGTTTCAAGGAGATTGTACATTTCATTGAAAACTGTATATTCCTGAATTAGACTTTTTAAAATATAATTTTGTTTATGTCACCATTGCGCTTCTGGTTCCAAAGCAATAGCCGTTTCTTTATCTGTTCAAATCCGTAATATATTTGAGGATGCAATCCTTATAAACATAGGAAAAATTAGCACTGGGTGATAGATCATTCTGCACATTGAAAATATCTCTTAGTAGACCAACTTTTCTAGACTTTATTTAGTTATGGCATTCATACTTACTTAAATATTACTAGTGAATTAGTCACTATATTCATGAATCAATGGGTTATATTAGATTCCTTTTTATATAAAATAATCTACGTGAGTTAGTAGGTTCAAATACGTTTGGAGGTAAATATTTGGTTAAATCAGATTCTTCAAAACCTCTTTTTATGGTTGGATTTAGAATGTTCCCTAAACCTCATGTCATACACAAGGAAACCATATTGGAGGCTGATTCTGGTTTTTGAGGAGGGGTCCTGGGGGTGTGGCTTTGGAGACTATACATGTCCCTTGTACCTTGCTGTTTTTCTCTGTTTCTGGCCTCCATGATATGGAGAAAGAGTCCCTCCGCTCACTTTCTCTCTGCTTCCCACTAATATACTTTGCCTAATATGGACTGAAACCTCCAGAACTGTGAACAAATAATTCTTCTTTCCTCTAAGTTGTGGTCATGAGGTACTTGAGGTTACGGCAGTGATAATACCGATGGAAATACCTCTCATGCTTTATTGCAAATTGTTTTACAGCTATGGTTATATTCTCATTGTCAATATTTAGGATATCAATATGAGTTGTTATGTTTTATTAGAATATGTCATTTTAAAAAATTTTTAAGTAAAGATAGTTCTTAGTATGCTGTATTCATTTAATATATTAATATGACACAGGAATATGCACATTCAATTAGTAAACAATCACTCTTATTACATGCCAGTTACTGTGGTAGATAATGGGTATATAGAATTCAGTCAAGCAAACAGGGTGGAGCCCCTTGTTGAGATTATAATAATAGATTGTTAACTTTGAAAAATGCCCTGGAAGTCATGTCAGGTTCAGATTTCAGTCAAGGAACCTAAATTGAGTTAAAACATTAAGTAAGAACTTCTCAAAAGAATGATCAATTGAGTTCTGTAAAATAATGCCAAGGAATTAATCTCTTGATGAGTTGGTAAGAAGTTTTCAGATATCAATAACTACAAATATGGAGGAATATCATCACAGCCAAGGAATAACAAGATGTGCATGACAGATAAGGAGGGTAGATAAGAATATAACATGCAATTGATGAGTTAGATGACATATCATGTAGCCACTTGTTGCTGAAGATTAGGATTTTAGATCTGAGCTAAGAGGAGTAAAGAACATTGAAGAAATTTAAATATGGCACTTATATAATTGGATTCACATCTAAATAGTTGCTATGTTGACAACATATTAAAAAAAGATAAAAAGGACAGATTGGCATCCAGACAGAATATGCTGATACTAGTCTGGGCTAGAGATGCTGCTGACTCAGAATATGATACTAGTAGTAGAAATTGGAAAAACAAATACTTCAGCATATTTTGATGGTGGAATATACCAGACTTGTGGAAGGTTTTCC
>PVLC010037113.1:0-15432 GCA_004027655.1 Graphiurus murinus | reverse complement strand
TAAAAATGAAATAAACATTCAACTCAAGATGATAGAAAATGAAAAATTACTTAAATTCAAAGGATTTAAATAATAATAAAAGCAGAAAATAATTATATGGAAAAGCAAACAGCAGCAGGTTTTACCAATAAAACTAAAAGTTTTATTATAAAAGAACAATTTAGTATGCCAATCTCTGGCAAACCTAATGAGGAAGAAAGAGATGAAGTCCTGAGTTTAAATTTTAAAAAAATAGGGCTAGGGGTGTAAACTCAGCAGTAGAACGCTCCTGGGTTCAATCCCCACTAACACACACACACACACCATGGGATGAGGAAGGAGATATAACTAAGGATATGGGGAAGATTTTTTTCAAATTTAAAATTCAGTTACCAAGTTTGTAAAAATAAATGTGAGTCAAGAGGATGATAATCACATTTCATATCCTGAAATTATTCTACACACCCTATAAAATAAAGAATATAAACGTATTACTGAAACTCAGCAATATTAGCGTGCACACACACACACACACACACACACACACACACATTCATTCTCATACTCTCATAAAGTAACACAGAAACCCCAATCCTAATTCAAATATAAATAAAATATGTTCAGCAATGTACAATTTACCCCAAGACACAGTGCAGAAATCATTTCCCTGTTTACTGTCGGGTCCATGTGGACCCATTTCCTGCTCTGCTCTGTGTAGAAGAAATCTCAGTCTGAAAACTGTTCCCTGCCACGCTAGCTTCTGGTGTGGTTTGGCCAGTGGCGAGTACTGGCAGGAAATCAGAGAGCAAAAGTCACCGAAAACATGTGGCTGGTTCTCCCAGCTCCGGCTGCTGCTGCGGTACTTGCTGCCCCTCCCCAGAGACCCCAGTTCCGGCTGGCCTGGTCCCCATGGCTTTAAACCCTGCAGGTTATTAATATGACCCCTTCTGATTGTCTCTGCAGCCCTGGGGATAGAGGTTGCCATGCAACTTTGGTTACTTTAGGAACCCTTTCACCTCTCCCAACCTATTGGTCACTAGTTCTCCATCTTAAATTCCCACTTTTGAATGACCAGGCTTGGTGTGCACTGCATTGGCCCTAGCCTGACTGATACAAAAAAGTGTTTTGATCAATCAGTAACCTCTATGGATTTCATTCATTTGCTAGCGGAGTAAGTATAGGGGTAAGTCGTGATAACTTTGAGTAGAAATTGGAAAGCATCTAACAAAAATTAACACACTGCTAATGAGATAAAAGTGGAACCCACACTCCAAGATAAAGTCTAAAGAAGGACAAAATTATAAATATTTAAAGATGCTCATCTCCTTGTGCCAATTTTCACTCCCGGAAGTGATGAACAAGATGGCCAGTTTGTCATAGTCTCTACAGCAGAATGCTTTATCAAACTTAGGTATTTGGATAATTTGGGTAAGGGGAGAAAAGGGCACTTCAATGTGGTTTGACTTGTATTTCTTTACTAAGATTGAAATGAGTTAACATTGTCACATGTCTATAAATAAGGCTTTTGTGAACTATTTGCTTCTTTGTATTTTCCATCTTTCTATTGCTTTATAAGAAGTTTTAGTATATATTCTTTATCTGTTAAATAAGTTGAAACTATGATTTCCCTATGGGTTATTTGTATTTTGAGTTTACGTATGTTCCTTTTAACTATTATGGTATCTTTATTTTTATTCATAATTATCAGTCTTTTATAGCTCCTAAATTATGAATTATGGTTAAAAAAGACTCTAATAAACCCATGTCCAAGGGTTTATTCCACATTTTCTTTTAGAACTTTTGTGGTTTTATTTTTCAGGCTTTATTAGTTATTCCATTTAAAATTTACCCTTGTAAGAAATATAAAGTATGTGTTCAATGTCATTTTTCCCCAGTGACACTCAATGCTCACAATTCCTTTTGTCCAATAATCTCTCTGTGCCTACTACTGGTTCATGACGCCACTTGGTCTGGATTGTGACGCTACTCTGCACTTGGCATCTATTTCTAGACTTTGTATTCTGTTCTGCTATTCTTGTCTTCTTTCCATTCTGCATTATTGACAGAGGCATTATCATTGTTTTATGATTTTTTTTTTACTGTTCCTCAGGTATAAAATAAAAGCTTAATGTGGAAAATATGAAGCCAGGATGCTATTTGATATCTTCCTCTTATAACCTGGTTTTATAGAGGTTTTGTTTTCTCTAAAGACCAAGAACCATTAGGTTTTAGCTCAATGACGACCATCCACGTGTCCTCTCCTTTCACATAGGGTGTGTTTTAAGTACACACACACACACACACACACACACACACACACACACACACACTTGTTAAATTTTTTTTTGAAAGCTAGGTGTGTTGGTGCATGCTTGTAATCCCAGTACTTGGGAGGCTGAGACAGGAGGATCGCAGATTCTTGGCCAGCCTCAGCTACTTAGTGAGGCCCTCTGCAACTTAGTGAGACCCTGTTTTGAAATACAGAATAAAAAATAGGACTGGGGGTATAGTTCAGAGATAGAATGCCCCTGGGCTCAATTCCCAGTACCACAAAAAAAATTGAATTATATTTTAAGCATTTGTTTTACTCCATTGTTGTTTGTCTTTTTTAAACCCCAATTATGTATGTGCTGTACTTCCTTTGTCCTTTACTATATTTGGAAATTTGTCATTAAGTAAACTTACAATTTTCTATTTTACTCCAATTATTATTGTTGGCTCTGGCCTTACACACCTGTCTGCATTGCCACAGTGTATTTTTGGGGGGTGACTTACATTTTCCCCTAAGTTCTATCATGACAATGCTTCACCTCTCCCTAATTTCTCATCATCTTTTCTTTGAGTTCTTGTATTTCTGGTTTGTGATGTTTAACCAAGCCCAAATATTAAGGATTTTTTTATGGTAAAATCTCAATATTTTAATCTGGTCCATGGAAATATTTTCCCCTGAGTGTTCCCACAGGGACATTGTACTGTCCCAGTGACCTTCTTTATAAAATGATGAGGTTTGTGGCAGATGACCCATGTAAGATAGCATGACCCCCCAGAGCTAGTTAAAGAAACAGCCGCCCTCCTGTACTATTAATATACAGCCAGACATTTGTCTCGGTCTTATGAAAGGCAGTATTGTTTTCCTCTCCTGTGATTGGGGCTTGGCCATTTGAGTTGCTTTAGTGAATCAGAAAACAATGATGTCACAGAAGCAGAGACCTGAAATGTGATTATACTTTTGGGTTTTCACTACTGGACTTCCACTACTTCCATGAGAACAAACACCAGGTAGCTGACACTCCTTCCGCCTGAGCCCACTCATGTCACAGCACCGACTGGCCAACCTGCAGACCTTCGGTCTCAGGAGAGCTTCCCAAGCAACTGAGATAATGAGAGAAAGTATGAATATCTGTGATTTGAAGTCCTTAGCCACAAGGATAGCATGCCTCAGGACTGGAGATAGAGAATCCAGCATATCTCTCCCTCTGCTAAATGTGATGTATTTATGGCAAAATTTGAAGATCTATAACCCAATAGAAGAATGTTCATGTTTCCAGAGTCAGATTATGATGAATTTGGAGTAATTTGGAAACTACTGTCGATTAGCCTGATTTATATTTAGAGATAAAATGAATCTACTTTCATAATTCTGGGGACTGAAAATGAATCATCAACATGAGTCAGAAAAAATCCTGTAAGATAAAATGTGGAAGCAGAGGATGAGATCACCCAAAAAGTATCTCTGAGTTCTTCATTCATCTATCATCACCACATAAAAAATGAAGGGTCTGATTTGTGAAGGAATCAATGTACTTGGAACCACCTGCTGACCAAGGCCTGGGTTGTCAGCTACTTCCTTATCTCAACCTTTAAGAGATTAAAAAATGATACACACAAAGCATGTGTATCCAACCATGGTTCATTAGAACTCATCAAGTGAATAAAAATGTAGCATGAAAACATAGATTTTATTCAACAAATTGCATACATTTATGGGTTGCATTGCATAGAAAAGTGCCACTTTTTCTTTCAAAACCATAAAGTCAATTTCCGAATTTGCAAGTCTGAAGCATTAGAACTGGAACAACACTGGTCCCTCAAATATATGAAAGCTTTCTCTCTAAAATGCTGGTGTCATTTTATACAGAGTATATACACAGTTAGGAGACAAGGAAGCCTATTGACGCTCACATGAACACCGTTAGCGATCCATACATTGGTGTGGAATATATAGAAGCACAACTTTTTAAAGAACAACAATTTTTTTTAGAATTAAAATAGGAAAGGACATTCAGATTTTAGAAAGATTATTTCTGTGTGATTATAGAATATTTATGCTATATCTTGTTTTATAAGAACAAAGCAATCTGACATAATTTGTAGGCTCTCCATAGCAGAGCTACCTGGTGGCAATTTTATTTCATGGAGCCAAAAGCTCAGACCTGCTTTTTGAATCAGGATCAACTTCTGTTACCACAAGGCAATGCAGAACTCCATTGGCATGGGATTCAAGTCTCACGTTTGGAACAATGTCAAGTTCGAGACAATGTGGTGCATACAATACACTTCCTATAAAAAGCACACAACCTCCTCCTCTCCCTGTCAGTATTCAGGGCTACACTAAAGGTCATGTTTGCTGCTGCTCTCTGTTGTCCTTAACCACTGACATTTTTAAACGTCTAAATGCACGGTGCCTTGGGACTCTTTTGTAAAGGGGGCTGTGTATGTGTAAAAGGTGTTAGTACAACCTCTATTTGACTTCAGACAATCACCTCTGATTCCAAGTGGAACAAGTTTTGCTGTCTTTGCAGAGTCCTTAGCAGCCCCCACATTTCCTTGGGGAGTCCATATTCCATCTGGCAAAACCATCATTGTAATTTGTCAAAGCAAGAAGCATTATGCCCCAAAAGCACATGTTCTAAAGAAATGGTATTGTGTGCCAGCCTTTCTTAGCACAAGTGCATTCAAAATCCTTCAGTAAATGAACAATCAACTGGCCAGGTAATGGTCTGGGGTAGACATGAGTTATCCACTTCTATCACAGGAGGATCCATTAGAATGGAAAATGGACGGACTTTTCCTATGCAAGAGATGTGTTCTCTGAGTAACATTAGTGCAGACACCAGAGCCTGACTTGGCTCAGAATGGAAATCTGCACTTATAAAGCAAGGGTCAAAGAACCTGATTTGCTTCATTAATTTGAACCTTTTCTTCATAATAACCACCTCAATGGAGCAGCTAAAAAAGGCAACACAATATGCTCAGTAAATACCGCTCTGTGCATTTCCATGCAGTAGATAGACTCCAGCAAGCTGACTTCTTTCCAAAGAGACAGGTTGTTGGTCGCTTTTTGGAGCTGAAAATACAATGCATAGCTCAGAATATAATATCTGAGAATGTCCCAGCTGTGTAATGTGAACTTCAGAGACAGATGAACCCCAACATTAGTCCTGGTTCTGCCCCTAATAGAAACTCTGGACCCTGGGCAAGACTTTTCTAAGCCTATATCTTTTCATCTGTAAAATACTCTCTGTTTCATAGGGCTGTAAAATACACCAACTTTGAGCACTTAAACACTTACACTTAATATGCTTGCAACAAATGTTAGGGATGATTAGTTAGATTTATCATCATTCCCTGAAAGAATTGGAAGTCATATATGACGAAACACAAGTATACAATAAAATAAAAGAATGCAAATATTATGAGGCTTGGGAAGAAATAATTACACCAGACATAGAGTGAATAGATAGCTCCTGCCAGCCAAAGGCAAAGCAAAGTAGAACAAGAAGCTCAGTACTCCTGTTCCCCCTGTGATGGAGCTTTGTCCCATTAGCAGCGCCACCCTGATGTCCCCACCACTGCCCTCTCCTGGCTGGTCCATGCGTTTTCCAGCAGTCACTGCAAGTTCACAGTGTGCTGCCATTAATACTGCTCTAGCTATCAAAAGATAAATCAATCGTGCAGGATAAAGTTGAAAGCAAAAGACTCCATTGCATTTTCTTAGAAAGTTTCTTAAAACACACACATACACACACACACACACACACACACACACACACACACCTTTTGCAAATAAAAACATTAACCCTTGCCTTGCACCTATAGCTTAGAAAAGGAATTCTTTCAGGAAAATTTCAGTGTAAATTTCGTAGTAGGACTAGAAGTCTAAGTAAGTAGAATACCGTGTCTCTTCACAACGTCTCAAAATTCAAGCCTGAGTCTTCAGCACTCTTGTCATAATAGCTCTTTCTTTACTTTTAGCCATTCAGTGAAGACCAACAACTCCTGGATTTAGAATGAGGTAGCACTTCTCCAAGACTGCAAATAGCTCTATTACATCTACATGGAAAAGCCTTCTCCCTGTGCTGAGTAGGCAGGAGGGGTCTATCTATGCCTGAGCAATAAGGAAAGTAATCTTCCTGCAAACATTCCGCTCAGTGACTACTTTCCACATTGCACATGACCTGATGCACAGCTGACAGAATTATCTGTCATTTATGAACCTGAAATTCATTTATAATACTTATTTATAAATCTATACACAGAATATTCATCTGTAAATTCATACAAAGATGAGAGATTAACTAAACCAAATAGTCAAGGAGGGTTACAGATCCAAAGTTTATTCCATTGGACAGTTATGTTAGACCATGTGCAGAAAACATAGCATAGCATACAACAAATAACATTAAAGTCCAAGTCTAGAAATAATGTATAGTTGTCCCTCAGTAGCCAAAGGGGATTGGTTCCAGGACCCCTGTGGCTACCAAACTCTTTAGAAGTTCAAATCCCTGATATAGAACAACCTAGTACTTGCATATAACCTAAACATATCCATTCATAAGTTTTAAATTATTTCTAGATTACGTAAAATATTTAGTGCCATGTAAATGCTATGAAAATACTTGTTATACCACATTGTTGAGTGAATAATGGCAAGAAAAAAGTGTGTATGTGTTCAGCACACATGCGATCTTTTTAAATATTATCTCTCTAAAGCTGGTTGAATCCATGGATGTCAGGACAGATTGATAAGGAGACCACCTGAGTTTCTTATCTCCCTTGCTGTATTAGTGGGATGCAGCTGCCGTAGCAAATCACCATTGCCTGGGTGGCTTAAAAAAGTGAAATTTACTTTCTCACATTTCTGAAGGCTGGGAATCTAGCATCAAGGAATCAAGGAGCTGGTCAACAGGATTCCTGTTCTGTGTCTTCATATGCTAGAGAAAAAGAGAGGGAGGGAGGGAGGGAGAGAGAGAGAGAGTATTGCTGTCTTTTCTTTTAAGTATGGTTATGTATCACTTAACAAGGGGTAGGGGCGCATTCTGGGAAATGCATCCTTAGGTCAGTTAGCATGTGAGAAACATGGAGGGTACTTAGAAAAACCTGGGTGGTATAGGTCAAACACTTGGCCTCTTGATGCATGAGATAGAGTAAACACAAGCATAGAGTAAACACAAGATGTATGTGACTGCTACAGGCATAATATAGTATGCTGTTTTACAGCAAACTTTTGCATTCTACAAGGAGGAGGAGTACACTCCAAATTAACAATAAAACTATAGTATGGCAAATACATAAGTGTAGATATTTATTATCACTACCAAATGTTAGGTGCCACGCATAATTGTATGTGTTATACTATTATGTGACTGACAGTACAGTAAGTTTGACACCAGCATTACCACAAACCTGTGAGTAATGCATTACACTACAACATCAAGAGGTCGCTAGGCAGTGGGAATTTTTTAGCTTCATTATAATCTGACCAGACCACTATTGCATATGCAGTCCTTTGTTGACTCAAATGTTGTGTGCAACTCATGACTATGTACTAGCCCTACTGGATAAGGGCCCCACTTCTATGACCTCATTTAACCATAAGACCTCCTTTGCCCCATCTCAAATATAGTCACATTGGAAGCTAAGACTTCAGTGTATGAATTTGAAGAGGATCCACTTCAGTCAATAGCACTTTCTAACGCCAAATAAACAATTATGTGATTGGTATTTGATTCCCTTTTCTAGTAGATAAGCAAGTAAGCAGAGCTGTGAGCTACCCTAGCTGGTCAATCAGAGAAAGTTAGAAGATCCAGAGCCACGAGTCTCTCACGTAAAGCATTTATCAATATTAGATAGCACCCCAAATAGAATTCCTAGTTTAAGGTGTTCTTCATGCTTAAGTAAATCCAAGGCCACTGGAAATAAAACATTTTCAGTCAAGTTACAATGGAGAATGGAAGTCCAAGGATCCTGAGAGAGTTATGGGGGCAGAGAATGGTACAACAGTACAGTCCTAACAGATAAAGTAGAAAGGGATCCAAATGGGTTCCAAAGACTCTAGGCAACAAATACCTCAACATCAAAGATTGTATACATTTCTCTATGTAAGAGCAGCTTAGAGCATCAAATGCAAGGAGACTAATCAAGTATCATTGTTTTCACTGTTAAAGGAAGCTGCAGTATAATAAGGGCAGTTTTATGGACTATGCCTTCAAACATTAGGTAAATGAGATAATGTTCATTTATCTTGCCTTCTTTATCTGTGCGAACTATATATTTTGGTGTGAAGTGAATTGCCTTTCAAATAGTCATAGTACAAAATATATTCTGAACTACCAGTGTAAAGAAAACCTTCAAATGATACTAATTCACATGATAACAAAGCAAACTTATTTTGTCTAAATAAAATTTTCATGGCATCAATTATATTTTGATGGCATAACATTTAACTGTTGCCAGATTAGAAGAATGCCAAGAAGGAAGAGGGGTCTAATGCCTAAGGTTAATTAAAAATAACTTTTTTTGGTACTGAGGGTTGAACCCAGGGTATTTACTTCTGAGCTACACCCCCAGACCTATTTTTATTTATTATCTTGAAAATGGGTCTTGCTAAGTTGCTGAGTGTCTCACTAAGTTGCTAAGACTGACCTCAAACCTATGATCCTCCTATCTTAGTTTCTCAAGTATCAGGATTGTAAGTGTGAATCACCATGCCAAGTTTAAAGTTTTTTAAAGCATGTATTCTTCCATCTTTTCAATTTCCCCTTTGCTATCTTAATTGTTCAATAAAAACATATTTATGGAAATAATTAAATTCCTTTCCAAATTTCTGGGCAACATATTTCTTCCTGATGTGATTTTCTTTCAAATGTTCTGTACTCATCTTTAAGGCTGCTCTTTCATACAAATATCAGTGAAGAACTTTAATACTAAAATCCTTCCTAAAATTTGTCAGTGCCATGTATTAACGTTAAAACTGCCACCTTTGGTGATTAATCAAATTTGCTCTAAATGGAATTAATTCAGGTGTAAGTATGAAGAGGATTGTCAGAGTGCATGTCCCTCTTCTTGTCTGTCCCCAGGTCTTCTTCTTTTTTTTCACCCTTGCTGAATTGAAAATGAATCTGAGCTATAATCTTACTTGGCAGATACTGGATCCTTCCTTTGATAAACATCTAAAATGCTAATGAATGTGGGCTGCCTCTCCTCTCTGAAAGAGCAAGCACAGGATTTGACAAGAATCTGGAGGAGAAAAAGAAGAACTTTCTGACTTAAAAGAACTCTTTTTGTTCACATTCTGTATTGTTTCCTTGAGAGAAAAAAAAAATTTTTTTTGCACCACTGAAAAACAGAAAAAAAAAATTCTGCTACATCAAAATGCGGAAGCATGAAAAACTGATGAGCTTTCAGATTGTCCTCTTTTGCATGCAAATCATATCAGAAGCTCTCATTAGCATAAATGCATGAGCAACTCTAAATGCTTTTAATTTCCAATCTCAGCCAGCAGAGGAGTAATTTGTCACTGTCAGGGTGAAAATCTAAAAAGAAAAAAAAAAAGAGAGAGAAGGACTCCATGCTAAATTGGAATCATATAAATTTTTGATTTGCTAATTGACTGATGCTGCAGTTCAATCAGCTGCCTTGAAGGTGTAAATAATTCAATGTACAGTCAGAAATAAAAGTGTAATGTGCCTTTACCGAAGGCATATTAGTATTCCATGCAACAGGACATACCTGACCATGTCTTTTTCACAGATAACCTCTTTAGGCAAATTATAAGTCTTCTGCAAGCATCTACACTCATATAAACCTATAAAAATACCTCTTCTATCCTCCAAGTTCTGCAAGTAAGAGACATTAGGACGGAGAAAGCAGAATTCAGCATCTTTAACTGGGAGCACCCCAGCAGGTTACAACCTCAGCTTCATGAACCCCCTTCACGACTTAGCTCACTAATGCAATCATAAAGAGAGAGCAGGGGAAGTGCAGAGATAAAAATCTTATTCCTAGCCCTGCTAACTTTCAATCGTTCCTTTCCCTTAATCAACTGCTTTAAATGTCATATGCAAAAAGTACTTATTGCAAAAATATCTCCTTGGGGCAAGCTTGATAGGGATATTTTAATAGCTACTCCCTGTGGTTTATTTTTATCAGGTAGTTCTATAATATTAATATCTTTTCCTTGAAGCATTTTAATTTACATCATCCGAAAGTTAATTTATAAACATTGTAAGAAATATTGCAGGGCTGGGGGTATAGCTCAGTGGTAGAGCACTTGCCTAGCATGCATGGGGCCCTGGGTTCCATCCTCAGTACTGCAAAACTAAGTTTAATTTAAAGTCAAATGAAATAAATACGACAAAGTTTCAACTTGCTGGAACTGCATTTTATTGAGTAATCAGTATTTTATTTAGTAATCATCTTTAACAGGAAAATCAAGGTGATATGCTAAAGCCATGCTCAGGCACTTTATTGACAAAAAAACAACCCTGCTGCTAAAGTGGAAATTGCAACTAGAAATTAGCTTTAGACTAATTGAGAAATTACAGAGGGTTCAATGTTCAAGTAGATTTATTGGAACTCTTTCAGTTATAGAATGCAGACACTAGCCCTAATTAATGTATGCACTAAAAGATCTATAATTGTCCAAGCTGCTGGAAAACTGCCTTGTCCACACTAAAAAGTGTGTCTAGACACACAAGAGAATCCAAAGCTGAGGTCTGCAAACTTCGCTTCACAATGGGTGAACTAACATGAGAAGATAAAGGAATACATCTCCCCCCAACCCTAGCTATTGCTAGTCATGCTAGACTGACTCATACCCTATTTCTAAAAATTTGTTCCTTAACCATCCTTCTAAAAATTCTAGAGTTGTTTGGAGGTGCCAAAGAAAGCAGCCCAATCTTACATAGGCAAATGCAGTAAGTCTCATGTACTGTGTCGTGGGTTCTTAATGTTTTAAAATGTTCGTATCCTTATTCCCTTTCCTGATCTTTACCATTGCTTCTGGGGACGGTCAGACAACAGAAGAAGAACAAAAGTGTGCAAGCCTTTACTTTTGGCTGAGACTCACTAACCTGAGCTAAACATCAAACTCATTATATCACAAGATTTATGTTAGTAGCAATAATTGACTTCTGTGCTCAATTAGAATCAGTTTTTTTGTTTTGTTTTTTGTATTTTTTGTTTTGTTTGTTTGTTGTTTGTTTTTTCTTTGCTTTTTGTTGCTTCTGCTCCTTACCAGAGGAAATCACCAGGAACTTAGAAAGGAATAATTAATTAGAAGAAAAAGACAGTGAGAGAAGTAATCTCAGTACGCAAACAACTGCTGGACCATATGTAACAGAGACACACAGCCACAGAATTCTGGCCACACGCTGCAGCAACCTGCCCAGGAAAACAACACTTTATCCACAACAGCAATCCAGGGAGCCAGATTAGCTGTCTTCAATAACAATCCACAAAGCTGAATGATAAATTCTGTAATCCCTCAGCCCCAAATGTCCAAGACTTGATTAAGAACTGGCAACTTCCCTAATTTTTGTACTCACTTCCAACTCAAGACCCATCAGAAAAACCCTACCAGATTACACAGGATGTCCTCCTTCCAGTTACCCCAAGCCTCCAGCTTCCTGGTGCCCACAACCTCCAACCGGGGAAGAGCTGGAGCCCTCCCTTTTCCACTGGGAAGCCCCTTGCTGCCTCTACCTCCCCGTGAGCCTCTGCCAGAACTCAAGGGACCTGGTTGACTCTCTTGCTACAGCGGGTCCTCAATACCCAGCCTTCGCCTTTCTCATTTGTCTTGTCTTCATTTATTTGCTTTATTTCTCTCCTGGCTCCCGGAAGGAGGCAGGCACCTTGGTGGAGAGTAAAAGCAGAACATTACCAACCACGAGTTCTATTGTGTGTAATTCATGTGTCCAAGAAGCTTTGAAGGACTGGAAAACTTCCCCCAGTCCTGGAGTGACCTTGGCTTCCAGCTCTTCTTCCTCTGGATAAGACAGTATTGCCCAGCCCACAGCTGCTGGTCTGCAGGACACTCCTCCTACTTGGAACAACTCTTTTTGAGCAACTGTTCCCCAAACTTGCTAAAATTTGGCTGCCTTCTCTGCTAAAGCTGTATAAATCCTGCTCCCTCCCCAAGGCACAGCACTCCTCCAACACATCCTCTTGCCCTTCTTGCGGTGGCGTTTGGCTTAAAGGTCCACTTGCTCTTTGCCAGGCCCCACTTGGCTTCCTTTCACAGAGCTCTAGATGATTCATTGTTGGTATTATATCATGGTCATACCAAATCCGAGAGGCAGGGATTTTCTCTTAGGAGGAGATTCCAGCATGAAAACATTCCTTGGAGGTGAATTTCAGGACACACGACAGAGAAGTATGTTGAATATGTAAATAGAATGTGGACTTCTTAACCTTGCTACTGTTAACATTTCAGGGTGGGAAAGATAATTATTTGGGGAAAAGGGGACCAAGAATTAGAAAGAAGGAGAGCTCTTTTTTGCATCTTTTTCCAATTGCATTTTGGTTCCACTTTTTAAAACAGGCATTGATTGGTCTCTTGTAGTTTGAAAAACATGAAAGAAAATAAAGTTTCAAGAGAAAAGAGAGATGGCTTCTGTTTTCTCAGCAGCCATATCATATTGCTGGTTTTTACTGAGCTCATGATTAAACTTTACAAGCCTTCTTTTACATAAATCATTTTGTCTCCTCCAACCTGTACTCATAAAATTGATTTTTCAGAATTCAGAGCCTTATATTTAACCTGGGAAAAATTTCACATTCTTTGTTTTGGCCTTTCATTGTAAACTGGCAACTGTTCCCTTTCATTTAATGCTTTTCATCCAACTTACAAACTCTCTTCCAGCTATTTATCATTGGCAATTTGAGTCACCGCGACTTAATGCCAAAATAGTGCTGCCCATGACGGAAATAAGGATCCATAGGCTACCTCCCTGGAGACCTCTAATTCGGAAGTGGTAACACATTCCTAAAGATTGTTCTAAATTGTTCTTCCAGCCACCTTCACAGCACCTAGCTACCTGTGGGGGCCCCCGTCCCTTGGGGTTGTACACATTTTGCACACCATGGGTCACAGTCCTGATCACCCAGCTAACAATCCTCCAAGTTCATCCCATTGGAATTAGTGAGTACCTGAAGATAATTTCACATTGAGGAAAAAATAAATTGCAACCTAAAGTCATCCTACCTAGAACCCAATGTGGGGGAGGCAGGAATGCATCTGTGGGACCATGTGCTTCAACATTAACAGCATTCCTACGTGACCTCTCTTTTACTTTGTAAGTTCCTGGCACAAAGAGCCTTGAATCAGATGCATACAATGTAAGGGAAACAGTCGCCGAGACTTGAGAAAAGAAAAACAGTCCTTCTGCATGACCCCATCCAGATAATCAAGTTCTTATCAACCCCAGAATTCTGGAACCAACACCACACACCATGGCATCTCGAAAATCACCCAAAGTGGCTGTGTGGTTCCATTGGCAGATTCCCTCAGCAGCTCGTAATGTTATTTTTGGCCCTTGAGCATGCATTCTCTTCTGCCAGAAGCATCTTTCTCCATTTCTTGCCTTCACTTGTCCTCCTTGTTAAATTCTCATTTACCAAACTTTGAGAAGTCTGTGACTTCACCTACTGTCTTCTTCACCCCAGATTGGGCCCCCATTGAGTCCTGTGCATGGCCTTCAATGCTATATAGATTACGGGGCATATGAAGTGTCCCACAAAAGTGTGCTTGCTTATTTCTTTTTCTGTCTTCTCCACTACAGGATGAAATCCTTGAACACAGGGGGATATCTGTTCCTCACTTGTTCAGCACAGTATATGGTGTGTGGTAGACTGTTAATATTTGATGAATGAATGGAGCCGGGCGTGGTGGCGCATGCTTGTAATCCCAGCATTTGGGAGGCTGAGACAGGAGGATCCAGGTTCGAGACCAGCCTCAGCTACCTAGTGAAGCATTCCGTAACTTAGTGAGACCAAAATAAAGAATAAAAAATAGGGGCTGGGGGTGTAGCTCAGAGATAAAATGCCCCTGAGTTCCATCCCCAGTACTGCAAAAAAAAAAAAAAATTGATGAATGAATGAATTAATTAATTAAAACAAATTTTGCTTAAAACAGGTGCCTTGTGACTGATTCACTTTTATGGGCTTCAATTGCTTTAAATATTTGTTCTAAGCCAGGTGTCTGGTGCACACCCATAATCCCAGGACTTGGGAGGCTGAGACAGAGGATCACAGGTTTGAGGCCAGCCTCAGCAAATTAACAAGACACTCAGCATCTTAAAGAGACCCTGTTTCAAATTTTTTAAACAGGGAGTTTGGGAGTGTTATTCAAAGATAGAGTAACCCTGGGTTCAGTCCCCAGTACAAAAAAAAAAAATTGTTCTAAAATATCTTTCCCATTAGGAACACAATTTTCCTTGATGAAGTTGGCTTAGCAGAAATGAAGCTGAAGATCTCTCCCTGTCACCTGTCGGCATTATACCATCTGTTCTAGGCAGAGGGCCTCTCTCCTTTGTTTCTTCTTTGCTCCAAACATGGCTCTAAAGGATCTTTTTGTTATCGTTGGCATTTTTTTGCAAGCCTCAGCTCACTCTGCGCATCACCCTGCAGAAATCTTTTGCGAATTTGCATATTCATCATTATTTATGCTCAGCTCCCTTCCTGTCTTGCACACGTCATTTTCCAGCGTGAGCTCGTCAGGCAGTCCCTCAGCGGTCATAGAGTCCCTCGAGGCTTTTCAGACAAGCCCGCTTTCCTTACTCATCAGGAGCCTCTGTAACTGTATTGTCAGATATTTGTTTATAGAAAGTCTTTATTTTCTTACCTATGGTCTTCAGCCATAGGATACCTGCATGTTTAATAACTACTTAAAATTACTTTTCTAAAACTGTGACTGCTGTCGTTCCTCTGGACTCTTAGTGATTTTTCACTCAATGCTTATATCATTTCTTGCTACCTAGATTTTTCCCCCATTTATCCAACTTAAGAATTATTTGTAAAGTCAAGACAATGTAGACTACAATCCTGCTTTGACTACATATTACATACGAGGTGTTTACTTGATTTTCTCTTTCTTTCTTTCTTTCTTTCTTTCTTTCTTTCTTTCTTTCTTTCTTTCTTTCTTTCTTTCTTTCTTTCTTTCTTTCTTTCTTT
>PVLC010037112.1:0-15431 GCA_004027655.1 Graphiurus murinus | reverse complement strand
AGAAATAAAATCATTCTGGGGGTATAGCTCAGAGGTAGAATGCCTCTGGGTTCAATTCCCAGTACTACACACACACACACACACACACACACACACACACACAAAATTGTTATTGTATTAAAAAAAATACTTGAGAAGTCTTGAAAATCACTTATTCTCTTAAGTAGTTCTTTTTTTTTTTTTTAACAAATTGTTGGCTTATTAATCAGCATAGTAAATCCTTTTTGCACGATCAAATAGTCAAATACAGGTTAGCATATACTTGAACTACCACAGTGTTCAATTTACTGAGGTTTGAAATTAATAAAATTTTATTTTGTGCATAACCAACAAAGAGATGCAGTTTCTAAAACTTAGTAGGTATTCAAAAAGTGTGTATTAGCCAGGCGTGGTGGCGCACGCTTATAATCCCAGCATTCGGGAGGCTGAGACCGGAGGATCTGAGTTTGGGGCCAGCCTCAGCTACCTAGTGAGACACTCTGCAACTTAGTGAGACTCGGTTTCAAAATAAAGAATTAAAAAAATAGGGCTTGAGGGTATAGCTTGGAGGTAGAATGCTCCTGAGTTCAATCCCCAGTACGGCAAAAAAAAAAAAAAAAAAAGTGTGTATTAATTACCCAGATGGATATAAAAATGAATTCAGATCTGCTTACAAGCAGTTAGATGTAGTTTGCCATGACACGAGTCTTGTTTTGAATGATCTCCTGGAATTTAACTTTGCCTTTGCAGATAGAACCTGTTTATGCAAGACTATACAGAATCTGAGCAAATAAGACTTACTGTTTTGCAAACTACGGATTTCTCTACCAGCTTTCACTCAGCAAGGAATTGTCCCTTGGGGGAAAATTGATTTTGATGTTGAAAATAAATGTTTTACTTTCATCTCTGAAGAAAAAAAAAAAACTCATGTGTCCAAATTCAATTTCTGGGAAGTTGCGGTCGTTGCTGTTTTTAATAAATAGTATTAACCAGAGATGATGAGAATCACCAGGGTGTCCGTGTCAATGAGAAAGACAGAGATAAAGGTGGCTGGCAGACCATGAGCTTCATGGTGTGACCAGGTGGGTCTGCTGCAGCCCTGCTGGGACCTCAGGGGTAAGTTATTACAGGATAGGTGTGGCAAGGGTGTGGCTTCCTTCACTGGTGTTGAATGCAACATTGCATCCAAGTCATTCTCGTAATTATTCTTTTATTCAACTATCCAGTGACAACTATAGACCATCTACTAGATTTCTACTGCTGAAATTGCCACCTGTGGATGATCCATTTATCTGGAAGCCTGTTAGAAATGCAGAGTTTCAGGCCCCACCACAGACTTGTGAGCCAGAATCTGCATGTTAACAAGAGCTCATGGACATTCGTGTTTGAGAAGCATCTGACCAGATGACAGGTGCCAGGGTCCAATTATTGAAGAGACTTTCAATAAAGGTTCAGAGTTATAAGAGAACAACAAAAAGGGGTGGTGAGGCTCCCTGCAACTAGCACCAGCAGGAAGCTGTTCCCACTCCAGTACAAGCTGTAGATGTAGGAGAGAGGTATGCAATGAAACCAGTGGTGTTTGGTAGAGCCAATGGCCATTCCAAACTGTGACTTGTCCAATCTTTCTCTCATTCTGCACACAAAACCTCCCAACCCAGCAAAGCCACAGGGCGAGAAAACCCAGTTGGTACAGTCTATAAAGGTTAGGTGCCCAGGGCAAAGAACACTGTGGGGAAGGGTGGAATATGTCTCTCTTGGGACCAACAGAGAATATTCATCACACTATAAAACACGGCCTTCACTCTCTAGAAGATTCTAGGTATGCATGGTGTGGGTAGACAATATTAGGCTAATTTATACAGAAACTAGATTTCTCAAAGTGACCTTGAACTTGATATTCTAAGATCCTCCCAGATCACTTCTTTTTTATTTTTTTGCAGTACTGGGGATTGAACTCAGGGGCATTCTACCTCTGAGCTATACCCCCAGCCTTATTTTTTATTCTTTATTTTGAAACAGGGTCTAAGTTGTGGAGTGCCTCACTAGGTAGCTGAGGCTGGCCTCAAACCCGGATCCTCTGGTCTCAGCCTCCCAAATGCTGGGATTACAAGCACATGCCACCACACCCGGCACCTCCCAGATCACTTCTTAATAAGCTAACCATATTCCTGAGCAGCTGTTATGTGAAAGTCACTCAACTGGACAGTAAGAGGAAGACAGATGTGTCAGATATGGCCCATGCCTTCAAGAGGTTTGCAATTTTAGCTAATCAGTGCTTCCTACATAAAATTTGGCAGACAGGCTCAAACCATCAGCCAGAAGACTCCAGAAACAAATTGCTGGGTTCAAAAGTCAGTTCTTCCTCATACTAGCTATGGGACTGTGGATGTGCTGCCTAATCTCTCTGTGTCTCAGTCTTCCTCTGTAAAGTTGGGATGATGATAAAAATAATTACTTGCCTCCAAGGGCTGCTGTAGTGGTGGTGCAGATTAGACACATGGAAAGTATTTTCAATGATCATCACCTAGCTTGTTGACCCTATACCTACTAACTACTGAAAATTAAGAAAGAACCATGACCCCAGTGCTGGAGGACCCAGAAGAGCAGAGAATCCTAGATTTATTGACATAAGTCCATTAGAGGAGAAAACAGTCTGTAAATAATCTTACATCTGGCACCAGGATACAGAAGTATTGGAACAGGTAAGTTTGAGAAACTCTAACTTCTACTTACTTCTAGCCCCTTGGCTCTAGGCAATCCCTGTCTGAGTGTCTTTAGATGATCAAGAGACTCTCTAAGGGGGTAGATTTCTACAGAGCTTTCTGGTTAAGAGGAACATGAAATGTAAGTATAAGCATAGGAGTGCTTTTAAGAAACTGAAGTTGGTTGTGTATTCAAAACTGCTAAAGGAGTTGTAAATATGTACCGGGAACAGCTGCTGTGGGTACCAAGCACTAGCAGAGTGCCAGGATGCAGCCGTGCCAACATAAGTCATGTGTACATGTATCTAAGGGCAGCAGTCACCTCTTGGGGCTTTTGTTTAGTTGCCGCTTTGCAAGGATTTCCAAAATTGCAGGTTCCTTTTGTTAGATTTAGCACTAGTTTTTCTTTGCTTTTTGATGAACTTTTGACCTGAATTGTATTTCCAATCTCCAGTCACTTAGTAGAAGGCCATTAGTGACTGGTTAAGCACATACACGTGCACACGCACACACTCGTGTATTACATTTCCAGACCAATTGAATTACAGAAGGAACCAATTTGAAAAGTTATTGAATTAAAACCCCTGGAAGGGGGCAGGGGAGAGAGAGAGAGAGAGAGAGAGAGAGAGAGAGAGAGAGAGAGAGAGAGAGAGAGAGAGGTTTTATTGTTAGCAGTTGGCATGACAACATGATATGCTGGAGAGTAATATGTGCTGAGTTCATGTCGTTGGAGACTCTGACAAGTTCAAGGCCAGGGCTCTGCCTCTAAATCTTGTTGCCAAGGTAATGCAGCAGAAGGCCAGAGTCCACTGAAATGAATACCTCTGACAGCTCATGCCAGCAGGAGCTATCTGATTAAAAGGGATCTTAAAAAAAAGAAAAAGAAAAAAGAAGAAGAGGCAGTATTTTAACAAGAGCAGGAGGAGAATGCAAAGGCGGGATATTGAAAAATGGTCAACAGAAAATCTGAAAAGAAAGCAGTCAATGGGAGCCAAGAAGTAACTAAATAATGGGGTCTGTTTTATTAGCAAGAGGTTGGCGATAGGTGGAGGTCTGCAGGCACGGATTCCAGCCTGCCGGGGCATTTTGCCTGCAAAATGATACTGCCCCAATTTGGTTCCCTGGCTCAGGTTCAACAGAATGACTGTGTCTGAGTGTTGGCTGCTCTCCTCCCCATGGCAGGCTTTAATTTGACAGATTTTCTTCTCTGATAATACATTAAGGAGAATGGTTTCTGAGGGACTTCATAGGTTACACATATTTTAAGATGAGAAGAGAATCCACAAAAATCTCAACCGAGAGGCCACCAAAATGTCACTGCCTTCAGCTACTAGAATGGCCTTTTGGATACTCGTGTGATTCATGTTCTAATGCTTTGTGAGTTGATTTACCTGATGATGTTTTTAGGTTCATGATCTGATGGGATCCTCTTTTTCCTAGCTTTATGTGTTCATTGATCTTGGATTTGTTCATGATGAAACTGTGGTCGTTGGAGGTCCTTATGCTCTAAGAAGGGAGAAGAAGAACAAGTCCTCAAATGAAAAATCGTATTTCCCGTCAGGATTTGACACAGGCTCCACAAGAGCTGTTTCTCCTTTATACTTCCAGTGGGGATAATCAGGAAGGGGGAATTAATGGGTAAGAGGGTTAGAGGTGGAATCTGAAGGGAATTCAGAATTCCAGGTCAGCAATTCCCAAGTTCCCATATATTCAGAGCAGAATATTATTTCATAAGAGGATGAAAATTTACTATGCTTATCCTAACATCTACATGTAGCTTATACTGCGTAAGCTGTAACGGAATGGATATTAACTTTGTAATTACAGTTGTCCCTCTGTATCCACAAGGGATAGGTTCTAGGACCTTCCATAGATCCCAAATCTGTGGATGCTCAAGTCCCTTATATAAAATGGCATAGTATGTGCATATAATCTACTCACATCCTGCCCATAGACTTTGAATCTTCTATAGTCTATGTATAATACTTAATACAACATAATTGCTATGTAAATAGTTGTTATATTGTATTATTTAGAGAATAAAGACAAGGAAAGAAGTCTGTACATGTTCAGTATGGATGCGATTTGTTCTTCTGGCTGTTCTGACAAAAATCCAACTTCTGCCTCTGCAAATGATTTGCTGAGTGACCTTGGCAAAGTATTTAACATATTCAGTCCCTGTTTCCTAAGGGTGTTTTTGTTTTCCGGGGTTATTTTGTTTATTTGCTTTTTCAATATGTTGCCCAGGCTGGTCTCCCATTTCTGGGCTCAAGGGATCCTCCCGCCTCTGACTCCTGAATACTTAGGACTAATCAGGTGTGCACCACACCATGACACTCGACTTGATTTTGTTTTTGCTGTTGTTATTTTTTGTGGTCCTGGGAATTGAATCCAGGGGCACTCTACCTCTGAGCTATACTCCAGCCCTATTTTCCTTTCTATTTTGAAATAGAGTCTTGCTAAGCTGCTATGCACTGGCTTCCTCCTGTCTCACCCTCTCAACTACTGTTGTTATTAAGTCTCACCCTCTCAACTACTGTTGTTTTTAAGTTTTGTTTTTGTGGTACTGGGGATGAAACCCAGGGGCATTCTATGTCTGAACTATACCCCCAGCCCCATTTTATTTTTATTTTGAAACAGGGCCTCACTAAGTTGCAAAGGGCCTCACAAAGTAGCTGAGGCTGGCCGAGAACCTACAATCCTCTTGTCTCAGTCTCCCAAGTACTGGAGTTACAAGCATGTGCCACTACATCTGGCTGTTTTTAAATTTTAAAATGAGATAGATTATCCTGGCTTTCACCTGTAGCAACAGTTTTCTTTCTTTCTAGAATGTACAGCCAAATCACGGAAGGAACTTTTAAGAAATTTAGATCCCTACGTCCCACCCTAATCTCTACTGAGTCAAAGTTTATGCTTTTCAAAAGTTCTACACATGATTCTAATTTTCATCTTTGTTTAAAAATCCCTAAAGATTTTGGATAACTTGTAAAGATGAGCTGGTTAATATATGTGAGTTGTCATAAGCCCCTTAGTCAATAAAAAACAGTGTACACCTAAGTTCAGTTTATATATTCTTTTCAGCTTATATATTTTTTCAACTTATATCTTAATATCTAAAACAGGGCAAAGAAACTTGGAACATAGGAAACTTGGCATACACAAAGTGGTTACATTTCCCTCCACTATTGGAAGTATTTGGAGATGTCCAAACTTTAAATGAAAAGCTCTTTGCAGTAACTTTCTTTGTTCATAGTTTGCAATATTTTCCCTTCAGTCTTTATTGATCTGGACAGAATGATAACGATGTTTATCTACTGCTCTCTGGTACTTACTCTGAATGCTTTATAAGGGTGAGCTCATTTTGATCTTACCTCTTCTTATATACGCGCTATGGGGAGATTAAGTAATTTGCCTAAAGCTTCAAGGCAAAGATGGAGATGGGCTTTGAACCCATAAATCCCACTTCAGAGCCCCACTCTTAATCGCTATGCTTACTCAACAACCTGGTGGTTCAGATGTTTCCAATGATTAAGTTGTTCAACTTTCTCAAGTAAAAGCAAAAACCTATGAGCCAGGCATGGTGACACAAACTGGTTCCAATACTTGGGAGGCTGAGACAAGAGGATCAAAGATTGGAGGACAGCCTTAGCAACTTAGTGAGGCTGTCAACAACTTAGCAAGACCCTGTTTCAAAAACAAAACAAAATAAAAAGGGCTGAGGGTATAGCTTAGAGGTAGAATGCCCCTGGGTTCAATCCCCAGTACCACAAAAAATAAAAATAAAAGCCTATGTATACAAGTTTTTCTAGGCCTAAGATCATCATTCTTACAATATGGTACTTAGATTTCCTGCATCATATTTCCCCAAAGTGCAGGTTTCAGGGACCACTCCCAGACCTATTACACTAGAATCTCATGGTGCACATGGCCCCTGGGAACTGACAGTTAGAAGGTACGCTTCTCAGGTGATTTTTTGACCCCAGTGAGGTTTAAGAACCACTGGCCTGGATCAACATTTGTAGGTCACCATTGTTGGAAACAAGGATAAGCAGAACATCCTGAGTACCTCCAGAATGGAGGCTGTTTTCCAGAATCAGACATTGGGTGCTGCCTGGAGCAAAACAGTCAGTCAAGAGATTAGCAGATGGTTTTGCAAAGCACAGGTTCTGCCCCAGGAACAACTGGCTGTTGCCTTGCATGGAGGAGTGCCAGCAAACTGACAGTATGAATTTGCCTTCAGGGCCCTGATCTCATTTCCCCTAAAGGAGCTTGCTGGTTGGCCGCAGGGCTAGTCCTGGCCTGGAACTTGTATGTGTTCCTTTTCACTATCCAAATGCCGCCAAGGCTCTGTGTCACTGCACACAAGGTTCCCAGAACAATGGCAGAGGCAGGGAGCAGGCCGTTTGGAATGCGGTCTGGCCCCACTGGGGCTCTGAATTGGGCTGAACTCACAGACTCACGAGCATTCATCGTGGTACCTCTTCTAGCTGGGCAAAGAAAAGGAGGCCAAGAGGCTAAGAGAGAGGGGTGAGGCTTTGTACTCTGGAGGAGGTCCATGAGGACGTTTTAAGGACTCAAAAAATTTTTTATGAAACGTATTGAAGAATAATTTATATACCGTGAATTTCATCCTTTTTATTTTTATCGTTTATACTTTTACAGGTCTCACATCATATTGCTTTTATAGTAATATTGACACAGCATGTGGTGGGCTTCCCCCCCCCCCCCCCCCCCCCCCCCCCCCCCCCCCCGGCTCCCACCCCACCCCTCCCTATCCCCATACAGGATATTGAGATTGCTATTCTCACATATGCACATAAGATCAATAGAACTGATTTCCTTCATTGAAATTTCGCCCTTCTTGATTACACCATTTAGTGAGTTTTTGAAGGAAGCTATAGTCAGCATCCTACCGCCAATGCCAACTTGATAAGCGGTGACTAATGTAATCAAGTAATGGACGATCCAGTAAGATAGAGAACATTTCCATCTCCCGCAAAGCTCCCTTGTATCCCTTTGCAACCACTCCAACCCCCGTCCCCGGGCCCTTGGCTAGCACTGATGTGATATCGGCCTGCATTCCACAATGTTACATAAAGGGAGTCTGACAATGTGGCCTTTTGTTATTGTGTATGCCAGTAGTTCATTCCTGTGTTGCTGCTGTTGTACTGGTGACTGAACCCAGGGGTGCTCTACCACTGAGCTACATCCCCAGCCCTTTTTATTTTTCTTTTTGAGATAGGGGCTCTCTAAGTTGCTAAGGCTGGTCTCTGACTTGCTATTCTCCTGCCTCTCCTGTTACTAATAAGTCGTATTTTGTTGTGTGGATGTTCCACAATTTGTTTATTGATTCGCTAGTTGGTGGGCATTTAGGCTATTTTTCACTTTGGGCAGGAATTGAAATTTAAATAAGCACTAACTCAGCAAGCATTTACTGAGCCTGCACATGAGTAGATTCTGGAAAATGAGATAGTGTATAGCTTCTGATAGCAACTATAACCAACCCAGTTGTGGCAGCCCTAGTACTTGGGAGGATGAGACAGGAAGATCATGAGTTCAAGGCCATCCTCAGCAACATAGCACCCTCAGCAACTTAGCAAGATCTTGTTTCAAAACAAAAAAATTAAAAAGTGGCTAAGGGTGTGTAGTTTTAAGGTAGAATGCCCCTGGGTTAATCCCTTGTACCCCTGAAAAATAAATCAATAAACTGTAATCACTCCAGCCAGATGTGGTGACACATGCCTTGTAATTCCAGTATTTGAGAGGTTGAGACAGGAGTATCACAAGTTACAGCATGCACTAACTTAGCAAGACCCTGTTTCAAAATAAAAAATAAAAAGGGATAGGGGTGTTGCTCAGAGGTAGAACACCCCTCAGTTCGATCCCCAGTACCCCTCACCCCCAACACACAACTATAATCACTCCAACAATTAAAACTAACACCGAGAAAAGAAGAAATTTCATTTGTAGTTCCTAGAAACAAATGTGAAAGAAGAGAATGCCATCAAAAGGTGTTGGGGTAGTGATTAGAAAAGCATTTTATGCCCTTCAGGAGCCCAAGGATGAAACTACCATGCAGAGACACATGAGGGCACTCTCACCAGCCAGCATTTGCAAACTTTTTTTTTTTTTTTTTAAATTCTTACAAAGGTTGTTTGTTTTTTAATTTATTGGAATGCTTTCATGAAAACCCTGGTGAATTCTCACTCTTACCCTTGGTCTCGTTGGCCACTCTTGGATGATAGAAAAGAATTTGGCATCAAGTGAATCTGTCTTTGACTAGTCCTCGGGGGATTATTGTACCCAACCACAGTTTTATGGTGAGCCTCCAGTCGCCTTCCCTGCTTCAACTCACTTGGAGAGGCTTCCAAAGCACTCTCGATCAGAATACACATAAATCACAAAGAGAACTGGGATTGTCCCTAAAGTTCCTTTTTCATTATTGTTTTCAGACCTTCCCGGAACATAGCATGCAAGTATTAAAAATTAATTGCTGGGCAACATTTTAGGAAGCCTGGTGAGGGGCATCTTTCATGTGGGTCAGCACCTAGGCTGGTTGAGCCGTTCACTCTTACCAAAGGAACCACTGTGAGCCATACACAAGCAAACTATCACTGCAGTAAAACAGCCTGGAGGGCTTAGGGTTACTGGTCTTGGCTTCCCAGTGGCTGCTCGAAACAAAACAAAAACAAAAGTTCTGGATACATTTAAAATTTTTTTGAAAATCAATGACTCATTTGTTATAGGGTAACCAGTACAAAATAAAAGACACTTCATAAAAGCTGCACAAGAATCCTCTGGTGGAACTCAATGAATTTAGTGCTGTGGGTGCATGATTTTCGTGCAAGACAACAGGGCCCAGGGGCCCCTCTCTTAGGGAAAGTGTGCGATCCCATTGTTTGCAAAGATGTCTCTGCAAACCCTTTCTATCATTAACAGAATAAAATGCTCACTTGAAGAAAGAAGTCTCTTACTCAGTCAAATCTATCCAATCAAAGATATGACTAATTGTTTTAAGCACAAAATTATGTCTGGTGCCAGGCATGGTGTTGCACGCTTGTAATCCCAGTTCTTGGGAAGCTGAGACAGGAGGATTTCAGGTTCGAGGACAGCCTCAGAAACTTGGTGAGGCCCTTTGCAACTTAGTGAGACCCTGTTTCAAAATAAAAGAATAAAATTGGGCTGGGGTGTAGCCTGGAGGTAGAATGCCCTGGGTTGCATCTCCAGTACCACAAAAATAAATAAATAAATTAATTAATTAAAATTATGCCTGGCTGTTATATCCAAATTATATAATACCATGGCCTTAAAATTAGAAAGAAGATAGCAAAGAGACTAGTCTAAGGACAGGATATGGCTCTGGTATGTATTCTTTAAGCAGTTTTGCCTCTATCCCCAATGCTGGGCACCACCTAGAGGGATTCCCCTGGTATGTTCTGTTTATTTGAGTGAAGTCAGGAACCATTCAGTGAGATTAGGAACCTCACGCCATCCCACTGTGGGTCAATCACTCCCTTCAAATGCATTTTCCCCATTCTCTCCTCCACTTAATCCGTGGATCCAAAGAGTATGCTGTTCATAAGCCAGAGACAGGCATGACATGCCTATAATCTTAGTACTTGGGAGGCTGAGATAGGAGGATCACAGGTTCAAGACTAGCTTCAGCAACTTATCAAGACTCTCAGCAACCTAGCAAGACTCTATTTCAAAACAAAAAATAAAAAAAGGATGGGGTGTAGTGTAGCTTAGAGTTAGAATTCCCCAGGGTTCAATCCCCAGTACCTCCCCCCCCCCCCACACACACACACACAAGCATGGGCGAGACCTGGAGAGGTAGCTTAGTAATAGAGCTCTCGCCTAGCATGCACAAAGCCCTGGGTTCCATCCTCAGCACCACAATAACAAGAACAACAATAACAAACTAATTTAAAATCAATAAATAAAAGCATGAGCCAATGAGTCACTGCTGATCCAGTGATCTTAAGTTACTTAACCTCTCTAAGCCTCAATTTCCTCCATTGTAAAATACATTATAATAGTATCTATTTCAAATAGATAGTATAAAGTAAGATTATGTTATCTATTTTAGATAGATACTATAATCATAATCTGAAATAGATTCTACCATAATAGATAGGAGCATAATACTACCTATCTGAAGTTGTTGAGAAGATTTAATAAGATAATACAAATAAAATAATAAAACTCAGAGTCTGACACATAGTAAGCCCTCAGCGGAGACTGACATTCTGATCATCATCATAAACACTGTTATTATTCATGACAGGGATCATAGTCCCTCTCACTATGATCTGAACTCCACATCCTGGTCATCCACCTTCACAGCCCTGTAGAAAGAACCTTTCTAGTCAACCAAGCCCTTAACCTCTCCTGTCTCTGTGTCTCCCCTAAGGATTATCCCCCCTCCCCCAACTAGGGTTCACAAGTGAAATGCAGCCCATGCTCACAATCTTGCTCCATCACATATTAGAGTAGTGCGAAGACAGCCAGGAGCAGCCATCACTTTAGATCGCTGTCAGTTGGTGTAGATTTTCCTTAAAGGTGGCACCTGTTCCATTCCATATGAGTTCCTGCACTCTTCATCCATCCAGGAAAGAAACATGACTTCAGGAGCATATTCTGCCCATCAGTAATCATCTTCTTATAAATGAGAGGCAGGAAGAGTAAATGTGAACGGAAAGGTGTTCTGTTCGAGGTAAGGAAACGCTGGTTTATATCACTCCAACTATGTCCCCCAGCAAGCAACAGAGTCAAGGCACAAGCCGACAACTACAGCTCCAAGTTTTGCAAGCAAAATAGAACAGAGGAAAAGGAAATCCCAGGAGACAATAATCTGTTTCCCCAAACTGTCTCTGATGATAAAGTCCTGCAAGAGATGAGTGAGCAGAAGCAACGTGACTCGGAATAGATTTGTTAACATTTTTTAAAAAATAATGAGAAAGAGGTGTCTTACAGACAATCCAGAATAATTTAGAGACTAGTCGCATTTGTGTGTGTTTGTGGTATTGGGGATTGAGGCCAAAGGCATTCCATCTCTGAGCTACACCCCCAACCCCATTTTATTTTTTCTTTTGAAACAGGGTCTCACTAAGTTGCATAGGGCCTTCCTAAATTGCTGAGTCTGGCTTTGAAATTGTGATCCTCCTGATGATAAACTGTATTTGGGGGCAGGGGCCAAGGGTACTAGGGATTGAACCCAGGGGTGTTCTACACCCAGCCCTTTTTATTTTTTTATGTTGAAACAGAGTATCACTAAGTTACCAAGTGCTGACCTTGAAACTGCAATCCTTCTGTCTCTGCCTCCCAAGTACTGGAATAACAGGCTTGTACCACCATGCCCAGCTGATAAATCGATTTGTTTTGTTGTTTGTTTGGTTGGTTGTTTTGAAGTACTGGGGACTGAACCCAGGGGCATTTTACCTCCAAGCTACACCCCCAGCCCTATTTTTTATTCTTTATTTTGAAACAGGGTCTCACTAAGTCTCAGAGGACCTCACTAAGTAGCTGAGACTGGCTATGAACCTGACTCAGCCTCCCAAGTACTGGAATTATAAGCATGCACCACCATGCCTTGCTTGATAAATTGTATTTTAAACACATTGTCCTGAGTAGTGGGTGTAGATTCTGGATCTGTCTAGTTGGGTTTATATTTTGCCTCTCCTCAAGTCTCTATTTTTCTCTATGTAAAAATAGAGACCACAACATTATCTACCCCATAGTGTTGTAATTAGAATTAAGTAAGATAGCCGGGCCCAGTGGTGCACTTAGTGAGACCCTGCTTCAAAATAAAGAATAAAAAATAGGGCTGGGGGTGTAGCTCGGAGGTAGAATGCCCTTGGGTTCAATCCCCAGTACCAGGGGAAAAAAAAAAAAAAAAAAGAATTAAGTAAAATTGTTTAAACCGAGCGCAGCACCTGGAAATGGGAAAAAGGATTAGAATTGAAGGAGAAAAAAGTAGTAAGTTAAGATTAAACAGAGAGGGGCCTTATCCAGACTAATGACACAAGGACAGGTCAGCACACAAGTGTGATTAACCCTTCTCCATGCACCTGGGATCCAAGCTAAGCAATAAGTGGGAGCTTTAGCCTGTGAACTTTGATTCCATGCTAGCCCATTGGCACCTTCTGTCTTATTTCCTCATTCTCTGCTAAGTCTGATTAGGTGAGTTTGCTGGATAGTTAAGTTCAGAGAAAATGAGTAATAAACAAAAAGGAGCCGAAACAATTATGTTCATCCATAGAAGTAAATCCACATACTAAAGAGACTTTAGGGGCTCTTCAGATCAGCCCTCTGAGCTGAAGAGGCCAAGTGGCCTCCTCAGTCACGCAGCTAAAGACTGGCCGAGGCAGGACTAGCCTCTGAAGACACAGTGAAGGGGCCTCCCCAGCACGCCAGACTGCAGGAGGAGTAGAAATAATAATGATGATGATAGCACTTTATTTCATATCTTGCGTTCAATAAAAAAATGAAAGAAAGCCCCAGTGCAGGCATCCTTTAAAGTTCAACAGAGCTGGATGTGGTGGCCCATGCCTGAATTCCAGTACTTGGGAGCCTGAGACAGGAGGATTACAGGTTCAAGGATAGCCTCAGCAACTTAGGGAGGTTTCCACAACTTAGTGAGATCCTGTTTCAAAATAAAAAATAAAATAGGGCTGAGGGTATAGCTCAGAGGTAGAATGCCTCAGGATTCAATCCCCAGTACCAAAATAATAAAAAATAAAAATGAAATTCAACCAACAATAGGCCTTACACTTTAAATGGGTCACTCTTCATCACCATGGTGATTCTTCCAAGTTTTCCTGGAATCATCAGCTGTTTTCTAATGAGGACACTCCCCAAAACTTGCAACTCCACCAAACAGATAAATATTTCCCAGTAGAAAATACTTAGCTCCTTGAGCAGCTTAGTCAGCAATTGCTTTTCCTTCTCCACTCCTCAAGAAAACAGCCTACAGCCTGCTCCTACATCTGCTCTGGATGTCACAGAGTTCTTTAAACCTCTTCATTCTCCCAATGAGAAGTCTACTTCCCTGGGCTTTGTATGATTTATGTTTTGAGAAACAGCCACTTTCTTGCCTCTGTCTTTCTTTTTTTTTTTTTTTTTTTTTTTTTGCAGTACTGGGGATTGAACTCAGGGGCATTCTACCTCCGAGCTATACCCCCAGCCCTATTTTTTATTCTTTATTTATTTATTTTTTGTGGTACTGGGGATTGAACTCAGGGGCGTTCTACCTTCGAGCTATACCCTCAGCCCTATTTTTTATTCTTTATGTTGAAACCGAGTCTCACTAAGTTGCAGAGTGCCTCACTAGATAGCTGAGGCTGGCCACGAACCCGGATCCTCCGGTCTCAGCCTCCCGAATGCTGGGATTACAAGCGTGCGCCACCACGCCCGGCTTATTCTTTATTTTGAAACTGAGTCTCACTAAGTTGCAGAGGGCCTCATTAGGTAGCTGAGGCTGGCCTCGAACCCGGATCCTCCGGTCTCAGCCTCCCGAATGCTGGGATTACAAGCGTGCGCCACCATGCCCGGCTTGCCTCTGTCTTTCTAACTGAGCAGTGAGTATATTGCAACTTAAAAGCCTTGGAATAGTATGGCAGGGCCTCAAAAAAAAAAAATTAAAAAGCATTGCCACATGATTCAGCAATTCCACTTTTGGGTATACATTCAAATGAATTGAAAGCAGCATCTTGAAGAGATATCTGCACCCCCATGCTCACAGCAGCTCTCTGCAATCACCAAGAGGTGAAAGCAATCTGAATGTCCTTTGATGGATGAATGCATAAACAAGGTGTGGTATAGAGAGTGAAAGAGAGAGAGAGAGAGAGAGAGAGAGAGAGAGAGAGAGAGAGAGAGAGAGAGAGAGAGAGATAGGATGAAATGTCGTTCAGCCTGAAAACAAAGGAAATTCCAACACATGCTATAGCATGGATAAACCTTGAGGGCATTAAGCTAAGTAAAATAAAGCAGTTACAAAAAGACAAATACTGTAGGATTCCACTTATGTGAGGTATCTAGAGTAGCTAAATTCATAGAAACAGAAAGTACAATGGTTGTTGGCAAGGGGTGAGGAAAGGGGAAACAGGGAAATATTTGATGGGGGAAAAGTTTCAGTTCTGTAACATGAAAGGTTCTGGAGACTGGCTGCACAACCTTGTGGATATGCTCAACAACACTGAAATGGATATTTAAAAATGGCTAATGTGGTAAATTTGGTGTTATTGCACATTACCATACTTATTTTTCATATTTATTTATTGTGGTGCTGGGAGTTACACTACCAGCTCTATTTTATTTTTTATTTGGAAACAGGGTCTCACTAAACTGCTGAGAGCCTTGCTAAGTTGCTGAGGCTGGTTTCAAACCTATAATCCTCCTGTCTCAGTCTCCTAAGTACTGAGATTACAGGCGTGTACCACCAAGCCTGGCTTTTTTTTTTTTTTTTAATTTTAAATTTTAAAAAATTAAAAGAAAGAGCAGGCTGTGGTGGCACATGCCTGTGATCCTAGTACTTGAGAGGCTGAGACAGGAGGATCACAGGTTCCTGGCCAGCCTCAGTAACTTGTGAGGCCCTCTGCAGTTTAATGAGACCCTATTTCAGAATTTTCAAATACAAATAAAATAGGGCTGGGGGTGTAACTGAATGCCCTTGGGTTTAATTTCCAGTAACTAACACATACACACACACATACACACACACACACACACACACACACACACACACACACA
>PVLC010037111.1:0-15424 GCA_004027655.1 Graphiurus murinus | reverse complement strand
ATGTTTAGGAATTGTCTAGGACTGCATGTAATATCTCTGGAATACCATGACTCTGTTTCTTGGGTTACTCTTTTGCTTTCCTGATACATACACTCTAGTACTTTTCTAAGAATGGAACATAGGAGGTAAATGTTTTGAGGCTTGAATATTTGAAAAAATATTTGATAAATTGGTTGTGTGCACAATACTAGACTTCATAACTTTTCTTTCAGAATTTTGAAGGCATCACTTCATTACTTTCTAATATATTGAGTTTTTGTTGAGACAGAGTCCTATTTTAAATTCCTAATCTTTTTTTATTGGTGCATTGTAATCATATATCTTATTGAAGTTCAGAATGATAGAGGCATACATGCACACAATGCTCATTTAGCTCCCCTCCAAGTTCTGCCCTATTCCCTCCCCCTCTCCTCTTTCCCGTGCTCAGCACAGTGATTAGTTTTGATAAGTTTGTGTATGTACATTATGACCATTGAGCTTTTTCCCTCTTCCCTCCTCCCATCTCTTCATTAGGCCCTCTTCTTCACTCAACTAAGGTTTCTCCTCCTTTGTCTGGAGTCCCTTCTATGTCCCAATTTCTCCCTAGCTTCTGCATATGAGGGAGAATATCTGACTTTTCACTTTTTGTGACTGACTAGTCTTACTTAGCATAATGTTCTCCAGTTCTATCCATTTCCCTGCAAATGACATAATTTTGTTCCTCTTTATGGCTGAGTAAAATTCCATTGTGTATATAGCCCATAATTTTTGTAATCCATTTATCTGTTGATGGACATCTCTGCTGGTTATATAGTTTGGCAACTGTAAATTGTACAGCTATAAACATAGATATGCATAAATTACTTTGGCTGTTTGGCTTCTATTCTTTTGGGTAGATACTCAGGAGTGGTATAGTTGGGTCATATGGTAGGTTCATTCTCATTCGTCTGAGGATCCTCCACAATGTTTCCCAGAGTGGTTGACTAATTTGCAATCTCACCAACAGCGTATCAGAGTTCCTACTTCTCCACATCCAGCATTTATTACTGTTTGTGTTTTTAATGATTGCCATTCTAACTGGAGTTAGGTGAAATCTCAGGGTAGTTTTAATTTGCATCTCTCTAATTGTTAATGATGTTGAACATTTTTTTCATACATTGGCCATTTGTATTTTTTCTTTTGTGAAATGTCTATTTAGTTCACTTGCCCATTTTTGATTGGGTTATTTTTTGGTGATGAGTTTGAGTTCTCTGTATATTCTAGATATTAGTCCTCTATCAGAGAAGTAGCTGGCAAAAATCTTCTCCTATTCTGTTGGTTCTCTATTGAGGTTCCTGATAGTTTCCTTTGCTGCACAGAAACTCTTCAGCTTGATGCAATCCCACGTATTGATCCTCATTTTAATTTCTTGTGTTGTTGGGGTCTCGTTGAAGAAATTTTTTACCCATGCCTATATGTTGGAGTGTTGGTTCTATGCCAAAGTAACTGCAAGATCTCTGGTCTAATTTCCAGGTCTTTGATCCATCTTGAATTGACTTTTGTGTTGGGGAGAAAGTAGGGTTTATTTTCATCTTTCTGCATATGGACAACCAGTTTTGGCAACATTATTTGTTGAAGAGGCTTTTTTCCAGTGCATGTTTATAACCCCTTTGTCAAAAATTAATTGGCTAGCCAGGAGTGGTGGCACATGCTTGTAATCCCAGTACTTGGAAGGCTGAGACTGGAGGATCTGGGTTCTCCGCCAGCCTCAGCTACTTAGTGAGGCTCTCTGCAACTTAGTGAGACCCTGCTTCAAAATAAAGAATAAAAAATAGGACTGGGAGCCGGGCGTGGTGGCGCACACTTGTAAGTCCAGTACTTGAGAGGCCGAGACTAGAGGGTCTGCCTCTAGCTACTTAGTGAGCCTCAGCTACTTAGTGAGGCTCTCTGCAACTTAGTGAGACCCTGTTTCAAAATAAAGAATAAAAAATAGGACTGGGGGTGTAGCTCAGAGGTAGAATGCCCCTGGATTCCATCCCCAGTACTGCAAAACAAAAAACTAAACAAAAATAGGACTGGGGGTGTAGCTCGGAGGTAGAATGCTGCTGGGTTCAATCCCCAGTACCACACAGACACACACACACACACACACACACACACACACACACAAATCAATTGGCTGTAAGTGTATGGATTTGTTTGAGTCTTCTATTCTACTCCATTGGTCTATGTGTCTGTTTTTGTGCCAATAACATGCCTTTTTATTAATGTGACTCTGTAGTACAGTTTGAAGTTAAGTATTGTGATGCCTCCTGCATGGTTCTTATTGCTAAGAACTATTTTGGCTTTTTTGTTATTCCAAATTAATTTAAGGTCTGGTTTTTCTATATCTGTGAAGAATGACCTTGGTATTTTAATGGATATTGCATTGAATCTGTAGATTACTTTCGGAAGAATGACCATTTTAATGGTATTTATTCTGTCTATCCAAGAGCATGGAAGGTCCTTCCACCTTCTAAGATCTTTTTCAATTTCTTTTTTCAATATTTTATAATTTTTCTTGTAGATGTCTTTTACTTCCTTGGTTAGGTTTATTTATTCCTAAGTATTTTATTGTTTTGGAGGTTATTATGAGTGGAAATGTTTTCTGAATTTCTTTTTCAGTGGATTTATGGTTGGCATATTGAAAAACTTCTGATTTTTAAAGATTGATTCTGTGTTCAGACACTTTGCTGAATTTGTTGATCAGTTCTAAAAGCATTTTGGTTGAATTTATTTGGTCTCCTAAGTATAGTATCGTGTCATCTGTGAATACTGGTAGTTTCAGTTCTTCTTTTCATAGTTATACTCCTTTGATTTCCTTCTCTTGACCTATTGTTCTGGCTAGAGTCTTGTGGTAGTAGGAATTGAAACCAGGGGCATTCTACCTTTGAGCTTCGCCCCCAGCCCAATTTTATTTATTGGTTTATTTTTGGAAACAGGGTCTCACTAGGTTGATAAAAGTCTCACTACTTGCTGAGGTTGTCCTCAAACCTGCAATCCTTCTGTCTCAGCCTCCCAAGTACTGGGATTACAGGTGTGCAACACCATGCCCGACTTTGTTCCCAATTTTAAAGGGAACTCTCATACTTTTTCCCCATTCAATATAATGTTGGCTGTAGGCCTATTGTATATTGCCTTTATGGTTTTGAGGTATATTCCTTCTATTCTGATTCTCTGAAATGTTTTTAGCATGAATAGATGTTGGATTTTGTCGAATGCTTTTTCAGCATCTATCAAAATGATCATGTGATTTTTGTTCTTAGTTCTGTTTATGTGGTGAATTACATGGTTTATTTTTCGTATGTTGAACAAGCCTTGCATCCCTGAGATGAACCCAGTTTGGTTGTGGTGTATAATTTTCTTGATGTGCTTTTGAATGTGTGTTGCTATTATTTTGTTTAGAAGTTTTGTGTCTAAGTTCATCAATGATATTGGTCTGTAATTTTCCTTTCTTAGGCTGTCTTTATTCATTTTGGTATTATTCGGTTTTGGTATTAATGTGATGTTGGCTTCATAGAATATGTTTGGGAGAGTCCTATCTTTTTCTATTTCATGGAGTAGATTGAGAAGTATTGGGATTAGATAATCTATAAAGGTTTTATAAAATTTGGCTGGGAAACCCTCTGGACCTGGGCTTTTTTTTGATGGTTGGCTCTTTATTGCTGTTTCAATCTCTTTAATTGCTATTGGTTGGTTTAAATTTTCTATATCTTCTTGATTCAATTTAGGAAGGTTGTATGTGTCTAAAAGTTTGTCAATTTCTTCTAGGTTTTCCATTTTGTTGGAGTATAGCTTTTCCAAGTACTTTCTGATAATCCTCTGGATTTCTGCCCTTCTGTGGTAATACCACTTTTTTCATCTCTAATTTTAGTAATTTGGGTTGATTCTCTCTTTCTTTTGGATAATTGTTTATCTATCTTGTTTAATTTTTTGAGAAACTAGCTTTTGGTTTTGTTGATTTTTTTTCTCTATTTCATTGATTTCTACTCTGATTTTAATGGTTTCCTGTCTTATACTGGCTTTGGGAGACTGTTCCTGCTTCTCAAGGGCTTTGAGGTGTGTCATTAGACTATTTATTTGGTGGCTTTCTGTTCTTTTTATGTGAGCACTCAGTGCTATGAATTTTCCTCTTAATACTGCCTTCAAAGTGTCCCTGAGATTTCGTTATGTTGTGTCTCTATTTTCATTCGTTTCTAGGAATTTCTTTATTTCTCCTATGACCTATTCCTCATTCAGCAGTGTGGTGTTCAGTCTCCATGTATTTATGAAGTTTCTCTGGGTCTTCTTATAGTTGATTTCTAGTGCCATTCCATTATGGTCTGAAAAGAAGATGCAGGGGTTATGTCACATTTTTTTCAATTTGTTAGTGCTTGCTTTGTGGGCCCAGGATATGATCTATATCTTTTTATTTTTTTAATTTGGAAACAGGGTCTTGCTAACTTGATGAGAACCTCACTAAATTGTTGAGGCTGATCTCAAACTTGCAATACTCTTATCTCAGCCTCCCAAGTACTGGGATTATAGGTGTGTGTCACCGCACCCAGCTGGGTTAGTCAACTTTGTGTTACTATAACAAATATATGAGATAATCATCTTATACAGAGAAAAGATTTATTTTTGGCTCACAGTTTGGGAGGTTTCAGTCCAGGGTCAGTTGGCTTCATTGCTTTTGGACCTAGGATGAGGCAGCACATCATGGCATGGAGTAGTGGGTGGGGGGTGTTTGGTAGAAGGCTGCTCATCTCCTAGCTGGGCTTCAAGAACTAAGAGGAAGAGGAAGGGGTCAGGGTTCCACTATTCCTTTATAGGGTGTGGCCCCAGTGACTGGAAAACCTTCCAATAGGCTCCACTTTTTAGTTTCCAATGCTTCCCACTAGCACCAACCTAGGGACTAGTCCTCCAACCCTTGATCCTTTAGGGGATATTTAAGATCTGAACTATAGCAATGCTCTTAGCTGCTTGCTCATCAGATATTTTCTCCATATTCCTTGTTATTGGAATCCTGATTTTATTTAGGCAGCAATGTGCCCAATTCCAAAGGACAAAGAGATCACGATTGCTAAAACCAGTTGTGGTAATTCCATTCACAGATACAGTACTTGCTTTTTCAACTTACCTTGTAACTAAGAGTGAACATATAATACATTTCTGGTCAATAAATAAAAAAAAAAGAAGGATGTGGTGGTGTTGGGGCTGGGCTTCAGAGAATGGTTTTGTTTTCTAATATGAGTCAGACACATGGGAAGAGCTCATTGTGTTCCTCTTTTTCCTGATTTGAATGTGATTGTGAAAGGATCTGTTGTCACCTTAAAAATGTAATGCTCATCTTGCTATCAAGAGAAGACAAGCCAACAAACAAAAGACTGACACTGGCAGAGTTGACCGATTTAATGCACTAAATCTAGAATGACCTATCTCCAAAATTCATGTTTTAAGAGATATGGAACACTTTTATTACTTTTGCCACTTCTGGTATTTTGTTGGCTACAGCCAAATAACTTCTAACTGATACATAGTACATTGTAAGCTTTTCCCTTTTATTTCATCTGCTCTCTTGTGGAACTCTATTAGTTGGAACTCAGATTAGTTCTGTTGCCTTCTTTCTCCTTTCCTTTTCTTCTTGTTTTAATTTTCTGGGAAATTTCCTCAATTTTAGGTCATCAACTGAATTGTTCATTTCAACTATCCAATTTTTTCTTTCTTTTCTTTTTTTGGTACTGGGGATTGAATCCAGTGACACTTTACACCCCCAGCCCTATTTTACTTTTTTGTTTTGAAACAGGGCTCACAAAGTTGCTGAGTCTGGTCTCAAACCTACAACCCTTCTGTCTCAGTCTCCCAAGTACTGGGATTATAGGAGTACGCCACCACACATGGCCAGCTATCAGATTTTATTTTTGAAAACCTCCTCTTCTGATAGTTCTAAGGAAATACATCTTGTCTTGTTTCATGGATGTAACATTCCCCTTTGAAATGAGGCTGTTAGTTACTTTTTGGAGGGTTTCTTCTGCTACTTGCATTGTCTCCTCTGAGTTCATTTTTTTTCTGTTTGTTGGCTTTTAGGCTGGAGACATTCCTTACCTGATGGGTGGCACTAGGTTGTCTATGTCTTTCTAGGAAAAAGTCCTAAAAGAGTTGAGGGGAAGCTTTTGTATGTGGATATCTAGTTCTGTGTAGGACCAGCTATAGCTGATCACCCATGTAGGGTGACCAGGCAGCAAGCAAGCTTTTCTTGTGAAGAGATGCAATCCTTAAAGGTATATACAATCACTCTAGAAGTGGACATTGACCAACACGTGTAACATAAATAACCCTATGCCAAATTTCCAACTTCCCACATGATGTCACTTAATGTAGAGTTGGGAAAATATACACAGTAGCTCACCATTATATAGCATTTCTACCATACACATATAATAGATGTAAATAGCTTCAAGAGAATAGATAATAGTAAAATGTAGTAAAAATAATTAGGAAATTATAAGCTCTTAGTATCATAATAGATACTATTATTTTTAATAATACCTATTTAATGCAATTTATTTAGTTGCAAGCTTATATAATTTAATTTTAAAATATGGCTGTGTTTAATAGCTGGCTTGCAAAACTCCAGAACATTTACAATCAGTTCTTGTGAACTGGTAAAAGTAGCTCCAGAGACTCACTGCTTCTTCTAGGCCTAGGTTCAACCTTGACCCTTTACTGTTTCTGGCCTTCCTGACTATGGAACCTCTTTTGCTGATTTTCTTTATCAAACATAGTTCTGATAGCCTACCGGCAGAGTTGGTGGTGGTAAGGGATAAAGAGAGATGGCCTGAATGCACAGGGTGTGTGGGAATCTAGGATCTACCTCTAAAGGTTTTTTTTTTTTTCCGGTACTGGAGATTGAACTCAGGGACATTCTACCTCTGAGCTATACCCCCAGCCCTGTTTTTTATTCTTTATTTTGAAACAAGGTCTCACTAAGTTGCAGAGTGCCTCACTAGGTAGCTGAGGCTGGCCGAGAACCCGGATCCTCCCGTCTCAGCCTCCCAAATGCTGGAATTACAAGCATGCTCCACCATGCCCAGCTCTAAAGGTTTTTGATACAACCCTATATTTTCAGCCCCATATCTTACTCTTGCCTTCCACTGTACCTAGTACCAAGACCTAAGCCCTCTTTGGTCCTGCCAGTAAAATTAGCTGCCCTGTTGACACTTAAGAGCAGTGCCTGAGACCTCTTGGGTCATTGCTGCTGTTTCATCTGCCTCCTAACTTATAAGAAGATGTTGACATCATCTGGTGGTTATTATCTTCTTCCTTGTTCTCTTTGTGAGTTTACACTTTTTATATTTCCTTTATCTAGTTTAGTGGCAGGAGATAAATGAGTATGTTCGATTAGGTTTGTTTAACTGGAAGGATAGTTCAATATGTATTGTATTTAAAATTTGTTGAATTGATTTAGAATTTCACTTGTAGCAAAATTCTGTCAACAGGCATTCACTAACCAATGATTTATGTGGTATATTATTGTCTCCTGCACCACTAGGTATCCACTTTGATTTTCCTCTATGTTCTTTCTTTTAAATAAAATTATTTTCATTTTAGAACAGTTTTAGACTCAGAAAAGTTATGGAGACTACAAAGAATGTTCTCATATATCCCACACTCAAATTTCCTTATTATAAATGTTTTACTTTAGTAAGTTACATTTGTAAAAATTATTGAACCAGTATGGATGCATTAGTATTAAAGTTCATACTTTATTTTGATCTCCTTAGTTTTTACCTCATGTCTCTCACTCTGCCAGATTCCACATCACATGTAATTATTATGCCTGTTTAGGTGAAGCTTGGCTGTGACAGTTTTCACACTTTCCTTATTTTTGTTGACTTTGACAATATGGAAGAATACTAATTAGTTAGAGGATGTCCCTTAACTGGGATTTGTCTGGTGTTTTTCTCATAATTTGACTGGGATTATGGGTTTATGGGAGGAAGATCACAGAGATGAAGTGCCATTTTTCTTACATTATATCAAGGGTATTGCAAAACTGCTGTACAATTCAGACTCAAGCCACTCAGAGTTAGCACAGATGCCAGGTTAAGGGCACGATCTCCATCAAAACCACCCTCACTTCTGTTGCCAGACACAAGTTTGGGGATCCCCAGGTCACCCGTACTTTTGACCAATTGGCTACAAATTCAGAGGTTCCCACAGCCACTTAGTAATAATTCACTAGATCAACTCACAGAACTCAGGAAAGAACTACAGTTATTTAGGGTCTGAATCTTCAGTGTGAAACTGAATTCCAGTACCTGCCCCAATTTGCTGAATCAAATAATTGGGACAAGCCTTTGGGAAGAAGGAAAAAGAAACTTACTGATTTGCTAGCAAACCAGAGAAAGCCAGTAAATGTAAGAGTTCAGAATCAAACCCTGGATTCTCTCAGAACAAAGGAATCAAGTCCCTTTTAAGAGTTAGCTCTTCAGGGTCATGTGGGCTTGTCAGAAAAGACACAATTCATGTCTTAAGTTGTCCTTGAGTTATGTTTTTTTCTCAGACTCACAGGTGCAAGGTCTTCACTCCTTTGGTCAGTAAACTGATAAGAGCCTGTTACTTGTTAACAAGGGAGAAGGCAAGGGGCAGGAAGAAAAGAGGGGAGGAAAAAATGTCAGCTTTGAAACAAGCTGTTAGCTGCCAGGTCGGAAGCAGGCCACCATTACAATTGTACCTCAAAAGCTATGTGTTGAAGGTTTGGCCACTAGCCTGTGGGGCCATTGGGAAATGGGGACCTAGTAAATGGAAGTAGGCCATTGGGGGGTATGCTCTTGAAGGATACTAAGACCTCAATCTCTTCCTCTCTCACTGTTTTGTGTCTCAGCCACTATGGGGTGGATAGCTATGCTCCACCAAGTGGTCTCTGCCAGGATACTGTGCCTCACCACAGGCCCAAAGCGATGGAGTCAACTGATCATGGACTGAAAACTCTGAAACTGTGAGCCAAAATGGATATTTCCTCCTTTAAGTCGATTTTCTCAGATATTTTGTCACAGGTGCTGACTAATATGCAACTTTGTTATAAAGGATAAACTAGCTAGCACCAGTCAAGTGAAGAAACACCTGGTATGAGTTGAGGGAGATTCTTAAACACAGAACTTTCATATCTTGTCCCTAGGGAGTCAGGATGTCCCCCTCTCCATGCATCAATGTTTTCTATGGAGGAGCTCTCCTGACCTCTGGTGTTCAGAGTTTACATTTGGGTTTTATTTTATAGGCATGATTGATTGACTCACTGCCTATGGGATTGATTGAACTCGATCTCCAGCATTCTCATTGTACACTCACTGGAGGGCTGGACTGACATCACTTGACTCAAAGTCCCCAACTTTAGTCACACAGCTGATCTTTCTAGCATGGCCAGCCCCCATCCTGAGCTATCCTGTTGTTATAAACTCAGGCTTGGTCTGAGGGGTTCATGAATAACAGATACTCCTATTGCTTGGGAAACAAAGATTTAGAGACTGTCTCCTAGAAACTAAGAACAAAGGCCAGTTAGAGTCTTTTTGTTGTTGTTGTTCTGGGAATTGAACTCAGGGGTCCTCTACCACTGAACTATACCCCCAGCTCTTTTAATTTTTTATTTTTTTGAGACAGGGTCTTGCTAAATGACCAAAGCTGATCTTGAACTTGCCATCCTCCTGCCTCAGCCTTCTGAGCCTTGGAGATTATAGGCATGTTCCACCCTGCCCACCTCAATTCTTTATTATGTAGCAGGTGCATACCATCGACGTACTTACCATTGTTGATGGTGAATTTGATGACCGAACTGAGCTAATATTTGTTGGTTCTTTCCACTGTAAGGTTACTCTCTCCCGCTGCCCTTTCCACACTCTGTTCTTTGGAAGGAAGTTGCTATGAGCATTCAAGGTGTGGAAAGTTATGCTCAACTTTCTTGAGGGGGAGAAGATTCTATATTCAATTATTTCAAAAAGGAGGTTCACCTCATTTGCACATGTATTTATTTCTTCATTATTTTATTTATGTCACTTATGGATGTGTGCACTTTTATTCTTTGGGTTATATTCTAATAGTACTTTATTGTTCACATTGTTTCTAGCTTTGGTCATTGGGACTCTTTTGGCTGGATCTCGTATCCCTTTGACATATAGCCATCATTGTGTTTTGTTTTGCTTTCATTTTTGTTTTGGTTTTAATACTTTTTTTTTCTTAAATGCTTTAAGCTCATCTTATAAATTCTGCTTCAGTCCTAGAATCATCCATTTTTCCAAGGAATACTGTGGGGCACTCACTTCCTCCCCACCCCCACCCCTTTCTTTCTTTTGGATTGAACCCAGGGCCAGACTACCTCTGAGCTACATCCCAGCCCTATTTTATTTTGAAATAGGGTTTTGCTAAGTTGCTGGGGGGTCTCTCTAAGTCGCTAAAGGTCTCGCTAAGTTGCTGAGACTGGACTTGAATCTGCAATCCTCCTGTGTGAGCTTCCCAAGTACTGGGAATATAGGTGTGTATTACTGTGACTGGTTGGAGTAGTGTTTTTAAAAATTATTATTGGAGCCGGGCATGGTGGCACATGCCTGTAATCCTAGTACTTGGGAGGCTGAGATAGGAGGATAACATATTTGTGGCCAGCCTCAGCTACTTAGTGAGGCCTTCCACAACCTAGTGAGACCTTGTTTCAAAATAAAGAATAAAAATAGGGCTGGTGGTGTAACTCAGAGTGGAATGCCCCAGGTTCAATTCCCAGTACCGCAAAACAAAAACAAACAAACAAACAAACAAACAAACAAAAAAATATATATATATTATTGGAAGCTGGGTTTGGTGGTACATACCTGTAACCCCAGTACTTGGGAGGCTGAGACAGGAGGATCACAGGTTCAGAACCAGCCTCTGAAACTGAGTGAGGCCCTCCCCTTAACTTAGTGAGATCTTGTTTCAAAATAAAAAATAAAACAGGGCTGGACATGTAACTTGGAAGTAGAATGCCCCTTTGTTCAGTCCCTAGTACCCCAAGAATATTATTGGAGAATAATATTATTGACATTACTTTTAATCATTTTCTTTTCTTCCTAAATCCTTGTCTACATTTTATTTTTGGAAATAATATTACTAGTCAGTGCTCTTTCCAATTTTGATTTGGATGGGATTACCAAGATATAAGAATTATATATCATAGTCTGCCTTTTCTATTGCAGAGGAAAGAAAAACAGAGCTGAAAGTAAAATTTTCAGTTTCAAGGACCCTGAGTGTTTCCTTTTTGATAACATAATCCCTGAAGGGATGGAATGATCTATATAAAATAAAGAAATGCAGCTCAGGGAGCTGTAGGATGAGACTATGGAAAAAACTAAAGAAAACATGATTTTGACTTCATGATTTTTGTCCTAATTTTTATTTTAAAGATTTAACATTAGAATTTCACATCTAGGAGGCTTGGTTTATCTCTTTTCTCACCCACACTTGGTTATGAAAATGAAAACATATAGCAAAGTCAAAAACATTTGAAATAATTTCATAGTGAAATTTATTCATGTCACCTAGACTTTACCATTAGCTTTTTACTCTACTTGCTCTATCATTTATATATCATATAATATATATATATATATATATATATATATTCTACTTACTCTATTATATATATGATATATATGAGATGATATATATATATATATATATGCAGAGCAAGTAGAGTAGAATATATATATGTATACATCTATTCATCCTCTGCCCATCTATTAATCCATCTAATTCTTGACACATTTTAAATTTCAGATACCAGAGTTTCTTCTACATATTTTAGCATGCATATCAGTAACTAGAATCAGTATAGTATTTACTCAGTTTTAAAATGTAGAGTTTATATACAACAAAATGTGCAAACCTTATGTGTGTATTTGCTGAATTTTGACAATACATATGTGTGAGTAACCCAAACCATTGTAGTGGTCTAGAACAATACTATCACTCCAGAGAGTTCCCTCATTTCCTTTTTCAAATCATTACTACCCTCACCTCCTCCAGAAGCAATTACTGCTCTCATTTTTTTCCCTCCACCATAGATTAGTTTTGCCTGTTCTAGAATATCACATAAATGAAATCATACAGTATATATTCCTATATGTTAGGTTTCTTTCACCCACATGTTTTTGAAATTCATCTGTTTCTTCATGTTTTGTTCTTGTTTGTTGCTTTTTTCTTATGAACATATTGTACTTTAAAGATTCTTTTTTTTTTTTTTTGTAGTACTTGGGGATTGAACTCATGGGCATTCTACCTTGAGCTATACCCCCAGCCCTATTTTTTATTCTTTATTTTTGAAACAGGGTCTCACTAAGTTGTGGAGGGCCTCACTAGGTAACTGAGGCTGGCCACGAACCCAGATCCTCCGGTCTCAGCTTCCCAAATGCTGAGATTACAAGTGTGCGCCACCATGCCTGGCTTAAAGATTCTTTTTTTTATTGATTGGCATTTGGACTTTTTTCTCTTTGAGACTATTACAAATAGAACATTTTCATTTAAGTCTTGTGGGTCATATGCTTTCATCTCTCTTGGTAAATACCTAGGGGTGAAATAGCAAGGTCATAGAGTAGGTAAATGTTTAAGATTCTCAATGCAGACAAGTGTGGTAGCGCATGCCTATAATCCCAGTACTTGGGAGGCTGAGATTGGAGGATTGCAGATTTACTGCCAGCCTCAGCAATTTAGCAAGGCCCTCTGCAACTTACTGAGACCCTAATATATAGCAATAGATATATTATATTTTATATATATTACAATAGATATATTGTATATATATATCTATTATATATATATATTACAATAGATATATTATATTACAATAGATATATTGTTCCACTGACTTCTAGCATCCAAGATGCCCAGTGATACATCTGCTGTCACTCTGACCCTTCTTCCTCTGTAGGTGATTTCTTTTCTCTCTTTGGAAGCCTTTAAGACTTTCTCTTTGTCTCTGGGATTCCAAAACTTCACCAAGATGTATCTAGGAGTGAGTCTGTTTTTATCAGTAATACTGGGTAGTCGGTGACTATTGACAATCTCAAGACTTGAATCCTTCCTTAGCTGTGGAATTAAAAAAAATTTTCCTTAATTATGTCCTCTGCTTCATTCTCTTTATTATCTTTTTCTGGCATTCCTATTAAGTGGATGTTGGAGATTCTAAATCTAGCCTTGCGATCTCTTATCCTTTCTTTATTGATTATCTCCCTGGCCATTTGTAGTGTGTCCTTAGAAAGTTCTTCCATTTGATTATCTAGGCTGTTCATTCTGTCTTCAAATATATCTATTCTGCTACTCAGATCATCTACTGATTTTTAAATTACCAATACATCCACAGGGTGGTTTTTTAGATTTCTAACCTCCTTTTGTATTTCTCTGAAAGTACTAATCACAATTCCTGTATCCAGCCAAACTGGCATTTGATTTTGATTTTTTCGACATTGAGGAATTCAGAAAGCTTATTGCTTGTGTACCCTCTTTGAAAGAATCGCTGCAGAATATCTTTTAGCAATCTCAGGTGGCTGCTACACATATACAATATGCTTTTCTCCCACCACACACATCTAGAAAAGCAACAAGTAAAATGTCACATAGAGATGTGATTCAGAAGGACATACAGCCAAGAGCTAATTTGGGGATGAGGGGGAGGGAGTGTTACTCCCTAGATATTTGTAAAGTTAAAGGGTATGTTTTATAATTTTAAGGTAACCATTCTACCTTGTGTGGAGGGGGAGGGAGAAATCTGTCAATGTAGCTGTAGGTGGGAAGAGGTGATGGGAAAGTAATTGACATGCACAGGGAAAGATGGCAAGACAAGTTGGGATGGGAAAAATGCAGAAGCCAAATGCATTAAGACAGGGATATTGTAAACTTTGTCATTTATCAAGATGTGAATCTTTATATTAAAACTTTCATTTGAACCAGGCATGATGACACATGGTTCCAGTACTTGGTAGGCTGAGACAGGGCCTACCCAGTAATCCCAGTACTTGGTAGGCTTAGGGCGATCGCAGGTTCACAGCCAGCCTCAGCTACTTAGTGAGACCCTCCACAACTTAATAAGATCCTGTTTCAAAATAAAGAAGAAAAAATAGGGCTGGGGGATGTAGCTTGGAGGTAGAATGCCCCTAGGCTCAATCTCTAGTACTGCAAAAAACAAAACAAAACCCCTTTCATTTGAATATGCTTCCTCTGCATATTAAAACATTTCCTTTACATTTTCAAAAAACAGGGCTGGGAGTGTAGCTCAGGAGTAGAATGCCCCTGGGTTCCATCCCCAGTACTACACCATTAACAAACAAACAAACAAACAAAAAAACAAACAAACAAAAATGCTAGATCATTTTCTAAAGTGTTTGTACTGTTTCAAATTTCCTCCAACAATGCAAGAAAGTTCCAGTACCCCAAAGCCTTGCCATCATTTGACTTCATCAATTCTTTAAGTTTTAGTCACTTTGATAAATATGTAATGATATATTATTGCATTTCCATGTTTGACTAATAATGTTGAGCACTTTTTATGTACTTATTGGTCATTCATGTAGGTTCATTTTTACAAAGTGGCTTTTAAAACCTTATTTCTATTTTTCATTGTCAGTTATAGTATTTTATATTTTATATTAGTACTGTCCAATATAATTTTCTGCATTGTTTAATATGTTTATCATGAAATGTGTCTAGAGCAAATTAGGATTAGGAACTGATTTGTAAATTTTATTCATTGTTAATTTACACTGAAATAACTACATTGGTTAATGGCTACCAATATTGGATAGTGCAGTTTTTGATACCTGTCCTTATCAGATACATGTTTTGTGAATATTTTCTTCTATTTTTATGCTTGCTTATTCATTTTCTTTCTTTTTTTTTTTTGTGGCACTGGGGATTGAACCCAGGGCCACTCTATGTCCGAGCTACATGCCCAGACCTATTTTTTATTCTTTATTTTGAAACAGGGTCTTACTAAGTTGTGAAGGGCCTCACTAAGTAGATGAGGCTGGCCTCAAACCTGGATCCTCCTGTCTCAGTCTCCCAAGTACTGGGATTACAAGCGTGCACCAACCACCATGCCTGGGTGCTTATTCATTTTCTTAATGGAATTTGTGTGTGTGTGTGTGGTAAAGGGGATTTATCAAATCAACTTACATGTGCTAATGGAATTTTTTGGTGAATAGAAGTTTTAAATTTTTTTTTTTTTTTTTTTTTTTGGCGGTACTGGGGATTGAACTCAGGGGCATTCTACCTCCGAGCTATACCCCCAGCCCTATTTTTTATTCTTTATTTTGAAACAGGGTCTCACTAAGTTGCGGAGTGCCTCACTAGGTAGCTGAGGCTGGCCGCGAACCCGGATCCTCTGGTCTCAGCCTCCCGAATGCTGGGATTACAAGCGTGCGCCACCACG
>PVLC010037110.1:0-15498 GCA_004027655.1 Graphiurus murinus | reverse complement strand
TGGGTGGATGGACCTTCTTCCCGGGGCAGTGTCTTTTCAGTCTGGTCCTCTCTATTTGTAGTCTGTGCTTGTTTGGCCCTCACTTCACATTCTGCTCTTTATTAAGAAACTTCATTACAGGGATTTTCCTTCCCTCCCATGTGACAGACTTCCTAGGGCAAAAGCCTGCCTCTCTGGCACAAATACAAGACTTGCCCCTACCAAGAGCTGCTCAAAGTATTTTTAACTTTGCAACGTGTGTGTCCAGCTTGGGGCATGGACGTCTCTCCCCAGGTTGCCGCACATGGCCTGGGGTTTCTGGCCTGGGGCTCCTGTTTTTAGGGAAAGTCTCTTGAGGAGCCAGTCCATCTGATGGCACCACTGCAGTAAAGGCAGACCTGGGCTTCTTTCTTGGGGCCTGGGTTACTCGGGCTGGGAAAATCTTAAAGAGTCCAGAGCCTAGACAATGGAAGAGGTCTCCAGATGCGGAGCTTAGCAGCCAAACGGGGAAGTCCTGGGAGGCTGGCGGATGGGTTGGCGGGGTGGAGGTCATCCTCAGCTGGGCTCTGGACCTCTCCCCCGAGCGGTAAGCAATCCACCTGCCTCTCACTGAAGCCGTCCCAGGTGCCCAGGGCACCTCCCACCTGTGATCTCGGTGGCTGTGGTAGGGATGGTAGACACCCCTCCCCAGGGCACTGGACGAGCACAGTGCGTGTGGCACAGTCCTGTCCGAGTGTCCAGGCCCTGCACCACCCTCCAAATGCCTTGCTCCCTCGGGGGCCCAAAGGGACCCTCACTTCTTGAAAAGTGACCCCTGAGGGTGTCGATAGGCTGAAGACAGACGTCAGTAAAAATAGGAATGCCAGGAATATTGCAGCGTAGGCACGGATTTCATTTGAGAGGCTGAGACAGAGGATCCGGTTTCGAGGCCAGCCTCTGCACTCCGCAACTTAGTGAGACCCTGTTTCAAAATAAAGAATAAAAGTTAGGGCTGGGGATGTAGCTCGGAGGTAGAATGCCCCTGGGTTCAATCCCCAGTACTGAAAAAAAAAAAGATTGAAAGAGAATACTAATTTTCTTCAGAATCATTCATTTCCTTTATCGGAGTTGTTTCGATGGTTTCTTCAGAGCTGAGAACCTTCTTGCCTGGCCTGTGCGTCTGGATGCCGGCAACCCCTGCAGCGTGGGCTGGGCTGGGCTGGGCTGGGCTGGGCTGGGGAATGTCCCTTGGATTCCCTTCCCTGACCTTCCAGAGGCCCTGCCATGGAGCGGCATGAGTGTCTTCTCTCCTGTGGGAGGCATCCCATCGGCCGCAGGCGTCTCTGATCAGGAGCAGGGTCAGGGCCAGGAGTGCAGAGTGGACCAAGCCCCAGTTGACCATGGGGACATGGGCAGGGAAACCTCAGCCAGGGGCCGTCTGGAGGTGCTACATCCTCAGACTTAGTCCAGTCGCCCCACAGAGTGGAGGTGGCCCTTCTCCTGCGTCCACGCGGGCATGGAGGCCTTGCAGCCAGCCGCCCGAGGGCGCGTACCAGCTGCAGCAGAGTGCCTTGCTGGCTTCCCAGGCTTGCTTTGCACATTGTCCAGACGAGAAGATTCTGGAACAGAGCATGCACACTTATGTCATAGCTCAATGGAGGAAAGGGGGGAGGGGGCGTCAGCACACTCTGTGCCCACGGCTGCTCAGCTGCCTGGGGCTCCGCATCTGGTCGACGCTGCCCACCTGCCAGGCTCCTCTGCTCCCGTGGGCCGGCTCCACCACCCCTACCCGGGGCCTCCTGCTGCTCCAGGGCCTTGTCCACCCACGGGCAGAGCGGTCGACCCCCTTCTCATTCCTCCTGTGGTGGGCTCCGGCAGGGGACTGCTGCCTCCATGGTCACAGGCACAGCCCAGGGAAGGGCAGGGCGTGCAGGGACGTCGGTCAGTCCCAAAGGGCTTCTGCCTGCAGGACGGACTCGGTGCCTGGCGGGTTGTGAGAATATAGGACTAGCTTGATTTAAGCCACCATTTTGAAATCTGGTAGTGTTATGGGGTACCGCGATCGCCTTCTCGTGGGTCCTTGGTATTCGTGAAAAAAAGAATTTTAACACGTACCAGTCAGAAACAACAGGCAGGGTTTATTTCAGGAACTCAGGAAGGGGGAAAGGGGAAAAAGGGGAGGGTAAGGCATGGAGTGGGAAGCGGGAGGGCAAAACCGAGAGCCTCAGGGAAAATGCATCGAAAGGGAAGGTCTGCGAGCCTCTCCCGGTCCTTTTCCCCAGGAGGTCGGGCACAGGAAGGGTTTGGATCCTCCTCTTCCTCAGATTCAGGTGGGCAAATAGGTGGTCAGATGGGCCCGGAAATTGCAGGTGGGGGCAGGACTTCCGGAGATTAGGGCGTGGGCCTCAGGCGAGGCAGGACTTCCTTAGGAAAAAAAAACAAAAAACTTCCAAGGGGTGGAGTTAGCTTAACTCTCCTGATTTTAAAAAGCTATATTTCCTCTCAATACCATCCTTCCTACCTAACTCTTCGCTTCCTAGCCTACCTCATCAGTGGGGACTTAGATTCCTTCATAAAATGAGCCTCTCTTAAGAGCTTGTAGGTGTTGACCCTCCCCCATCTTCCCCTGTAGCTGACCGGAAAGAATGTGAGGCTGTAACGCCCACCAGTAGGAGTTCAGCACAAGAAGGGCTTCGCATTAGGGATCTAAGCCCCCCCCACACACACACACCCCGGGCTCTTCCTCAGGCGTGCTCTCTCTCACACACTTGGGAGCACCCTTTTTTGCAAAAAAGTAAAATTGCCTTGCCAGGCAACTTTTGACCTCGTGCCTTTTCTTGATGCCATGAAAAGTTGTTTCTAAGACAGTGAACGCCACTGTGTCCTTGGCCAGACCCGTCTTGGAGCTGTCTACGCTCAGGCCAGGTGTCTCTCGCCTCCTTGTCAGGGACCGAGCCTGACGCAGAACCTGTCTTCAGGTTGGCCGAAGGAGTAAATACCAGGTCTTGCGTGTTTCGTATTTTTGTTTTATTTTTGTGGTGTGAGGATGGACCCCAGGGCCCGTGCATGCTCTACCACGGGCCGCCCCAGCCCTGGTCAGTTTTTTTGTTTTTTTTAAGAACAAGCCATCCAGCAAGGAGAGTCTGCTGAGGTCTGACCTGCAGGCCCCGGCTGTTGGTGACTTGGAGCCCGCTCTGGAAGGCTCCCTGTGGGTTTCTTTAAAGGAAACTCGCCACTTCTTGGATTCCCTGGAGCCGAGGATCTGTGTGAACATTGAACTGGGGGACAGACGGCCACGTTCAGGGAAAGACCGAGCTTGGGTTACTCCGAAGCCTGTCTTTCCACCACCATGACTTCCTCCAGCCTCTGCACAGAGCAGTGGGACTCTTTTCGAACCATCCAGACAAAGGCGGTTTGGTTTTGCAGCGTGAGACCATCCCCCTGTGACCTCCAGGCTAGCGATTTAGCATCCACTCGGGGACACGGCTGGACAGCAGGCCTCACCTGCACCCGCACCCTCCTCCCCCACGGGGGCAAATTCCTGCCACGGAAGTGGGCACAGGTCGTGGCTCTTCACCTTTGAGGAGGGGTTTCCATGGCAACAAAAACCCAATGGACAACTCACAGTTCCAAACAAAACAAGACAAGGCTGAGGTCTAGGCCCTGCTCAAACTTGAGCACTGCCGTCCCCTCGCACACAAAGGGCGCTGGGGCCGGCAAACAAAGGGCACAGAGGCCCCGAGGCCGCCGCAGACACTCCAAACTGAAATTGCAGTTTCATGTTCTTAAGCCCTGGGGCTGGCGACCCACCATCAAGCAGAGTAAAAGAGAAGGAGGAGCCGGCCGAGGCTAAAACGAGGGTCGGTCGGAGGAAGAAACATCAGAGTTAAGCGAGCACGCAGACCTCGGAATCGCCCTGTTTCCCCCCAAAAGCCAGGTTGGTTAGAAAACAAGTCTACGCCGTAACTCCCCGTCCCGGGTTGCTTTTTTGTTTGTGATATTTAATTACAGGGCTAGGTCTAAATGAAGTACACAATTTATAGATTCCTGCTTCTCGAGGAGGAGGAAGAAGGCCATCTATTTGCAGGAGATAGGTATTTTTTTCAGGCACTTTAGCAGACACCCCAGCCTCCCCCCACCCCTCGGTTGCTGACTGTAAAATAAGAAAACTATTACCCAGCTGGGTAACAATGGGCCCCCACAGTGCTTTTCTGAGCAGCCCGCAGCTGTGGGGAGAGTGGAGACTCAGCCACAGGAAACATTCTTTCCCTGCCGCCGTTTCTAAGGGCTGGGAGGCCTCCTACGGCTCCCATGTATTTTCTATGCAAAACCGCAGAAGAAGTGACATTTTAAAAGTTTTGACCTTTGTTTTTTTTTTTTTTTTTTGCATGAACCAAAGCATACATTTTTTAAACCTTCTGACAGGGTGTCTGTTAGAAACTGCAATAGCTATTACTGTAATAATAAAATGTTTCAAAATTTGAAAATTCTATATTGAATATAATGCACAGATAACCTTTGTCTGTAAGCTGATCGTGATGTGGGGCTGGGAAACACTTTGGTATTGTTCCAGGAAAACAGATTATGACAGATTTCAGGCATATTTGGGAAACAATATCGCTGGACGCAATGTTTTCATTTGCTAATTTCAGACTTGCATGACTTTTTTTTTTCTCTCCACAAAAAGGATTTAGAAGAATTTCCACATTTTTTATACTACAAAGTGTTTCCACTAACACGAATGTTATTTGTTTACAAAAATTACTCTCTGCATGTCAAAAATATTATTTTAAAAATTCAGTTTGTGCACCAATATATTTGGGTGTCTTATTTTTTTGAGAAACGTTTAACTCTTATTCAAATCCTAAACTTTCATGTTAAAAAAGGAAAAAAAAAAAAAAAAAAACAAACAGAAAAAAAATTACCAAGGGAGAAAATGCCAAAGAGAACTTTCTTTCAAAGACCTCCCAATTAGTACAGGACATGAATGTGGGAGGGGTCTCAAATACAAAGATATGGAGAAGAGAAATGAGAGCAAATGAGACTTTGCATTACTTACAACAAAAGCCAGGGCAGGGGAGGGGGGCGCAGAAGAGAGATGGGGTCCCCGCTCTCAAGTGGACTATTATGTTGTTTTTGAAGTCCAGCCCCGCTCATCCCCGGGTCAAGAAGAGGGGGATCCTCAGCAGCTCCGGGCTCTTTGAGGTCCCTGGTTTGTCAAGCAGATCTGGACAGATTTTAAGTTTAATTTTCAGGAGGGGGAGTTTCCCGGGGCCAGCGAGAGTTTATCCTTGCTGTGGTGTTTGCAAGCCCGGCCCCTTCTCAGCTCTGCGCCTGGAGCTGGAGGCTGCGTCTTCATTCTAAGCTTCCCTTTACTCCTTGCCTTGGGCTACTCACTTAACTTTCCACCCTCTCTTCCTTGAACACAGAGGCTACACCAACTGTCCCAGCAGACTGCTGGCCAATGGGTAACTAGGGGACACCACCAAGTGCTAAGTTAATTCTGCCCTGAACCCCCAGACACGGTTGCTTTCTCCGAATCGCAGAATGAAGTGCTACCAGGTGCTAGAGCATGACTTCAAGTAGGGATTCAGGTTGCGTCTGCTCTACCTAAGCCACCTGCCAACTCAAACCCACTCGCCAAAAATAAAACAGAATAAAAGCCTGTCGAGCTGGGGCAGCGCGAGGTTATACAATGGGTTGTGCGTGGAAACTTTTCCATGGTGCTCTCTAGGGAAGCACTTTAGGATAGCATCGGCATCTTCCTGCCCCATCTGCGCTGCTTGGAAGCTCAAGTCTTTGAATTGGAGAGCTGGGAATGCTTGTGAGCTCGGCTCCTGCCGGCCTCCTCCACGCACAGAGCTGGGACTCAGGCTCCCCCAGGGCAAGGGCGCCCAGAGGTAGCTGGAGTCGGTGCCGCGGACCAGCCCTGCCCTCCTCTCCCACGGGTCCTCCTCCTCCTCTTGCTACTTCAGCCACAGGCACTTGCACCACGCGGCTGACTTATGACCGAGTTGGGCTGGCCATTTCTCTGGCGGTGTCTCGGCCTCTGAGCCCTGCCCTGTCGGTGTTCACAGCTTTCCTTCAAAGAGCCCAGGAGCCGAGTCCTGCCGGCCAGGAAAGGGCCCCTGAGACAGAGTGAGCGCAGACGGGCGCTGAGCACCCTCGGGCTGAAGAGCGCACTTCGGCTCACCACTAGCGGAGCAGGTCAAGGGGCTGGCTCCTGGGATTCCACTCTTGGAAGTTTGCCCCTCGCTGTTTCCGAGTGTCACACTATTAAGACAAAGTTGAAACATGATTTCCTGAATTGCAGCATCTCCGCTGCTCATCGAGGGATGGAAGAGGACGGGACTGATGATGACTAGCCCGGTTGGCCTGGCCTTCGTGTGTCTAAAGTCCTCCTGCATGCCAAGCTCCGTGCCCGCCCTGAGGTCCACTACACCACCTGCGCTGCTGCGCTCCGACCTTGGCCACTGCAGGGAGGTGGCTGGTGGTGCCCATGACAGCCGGCAGCCACAGCTCGGGCCAGCCCAGACGAGAAGAGGCAGGATCGAGAAGACGGGAGCCCACGCAGGGCAGGCAGACAGAGCAACATTCTAAAGCCAAACCAGGCAGCGAGGAGCTACGCTCCGGATGTGATGCGGTTACGGCTTGCCCAGCTCCGTCGGGCCTGGGGAGAAGGCAGCCCTCGCTGATGAGCTCCCGGAGGGGCCAGGCGTCGGAGGAAAACACTCAGGGGAAAAGGGCCACGTGCAAACTCGCCCAGCATAAAGCACCATGCAAGCACAGTCACTACCCCAGCAAGTACCCTGCCATGTGAGGTCTAAGCGTAGACAAAACGTGTGTAAAAGCTGGGCGTGGTGGCGCACGCTTGTAATCCCAGCATTCGGGAGGCTGAGACCGGAGGATCCAGGTTCACGGCCAGCCTCAGCTACCTAGTGAGGCACTCTGCAACTTAGTGAGACTCGGTTTCAAAATAAAGAATAAAAAATAGGGCTGGGGGTGTAGCTCGGAGATAGAACGCCCCTGAGTTCAACCCCAGTACCGAAAAAAAAAAAAAAAAAAGTGTGTACAGAGGATTGAGCCCAGGCACACTCTACCTCTAAGCTATACTGAGTTTTTAGTTTTATTTTTAGTTTTTTCTTTTGAAACAGAGTCTTGCTAAAGTGCTGAGGCTAGCCTCGAACCTGTGATCCTCCTGTTGCAGCCTCCCAAGTACCAGGATTACAGGCGTGCACCACCACGCTCAGTTGCTAAGTCTTTAATTAAAGACATTTTTTTAAAAAAAATTGTGTCTGACTTGTGGCTGATTGTGACATTCTGAAAAAAAGCAAGCTCTGTCTTGGGACAGTGAATTTACCTTTTAAAGTGAGCTCCCTTTTGCTAAAACTCCTGCTTTTGGAGATAAGGCTGGCGGAGGAGCCTATGCCGAGTGGAGGGCCGGCGTGCCCACTGGGGTGGCATCCTCCACTGGGGCCAGGGCTCTGTGTGGGGTCAGGCAGAGAACTTTGAGAAGGCCGGACGGGCGGAGTTCAGCGTCCTGGGTACCTCGCAGCTTGGGCGTCAGAAGCATTCTCCTGTTGCAGAGCATGGAGCCCAGCAGCCTGGACTCCGAGCAGGGCCGGCCTCCAAGGCAGACAGCAGAGCCCCGGGCATTTCCTTGTCTCGTCCTGGAATACCTCCTTCAGGTTTTAGGAAGAGTTACCAGGAAAAAATGTTTAAAAAGGAAGAAAGGTAACAATGTGTAATTAGACTAGAGACACAGATTGCGTTAAATTCCCGGCTTTTCTTTCTTTCCAGTGTGTGTTTGTTTTTGCTATGCTCCATTTGTAGGCTCTGAGAAATGGGGTTATAATAGTGTTTTCCTCACCAATGGGAGTTATCTCAAATAGTGCCCCCTACTTAGCATTTAGCACCTAGAGCAGCAAAATGAAGGAGAGTTTTTACTATAAAAAATGGCCACATAAAGCCAGCCATGGTGGTGCATGCCTGTAATCCAGGTTTGCAGCCAGCCCCAGCAACTTAGTGAGACCCTGTTTCAAAATAAAGACTAAAAAATAGGGCTGGGGGTGTAACTCAGAGGTAGAATGCCCCTGGGTTCCATACCCACTACCACAAGGAAAAAAAAAATATATATATGTATATATATGTATATATATGTATATATATGTATATATATGCATGTACATATATATACATATGTGTAGACATGCATATACATGTACATATATATACATCCCTGGGTTCAATCCCCAGTACCCCCCCCCACCAAGCACACAAGTTCACATAAGAAAAGAAGTGAGCTTAAGAAAGAAACACTCTGAGACAATGAAAATGAACACGTGTTTTTCCAGCAGAAAGGCTTTGAGAGGAGAGGGCTAGGACCAACTGCTGCCTGCTCCCTGCACCCGCAACCAGCCAGGCCAGAGAGTCCTATTGATGGAACATGCTTAGGTGTGACCATTTCTGTCGGTTTTCTAGGGGAAACAACAGCACAGCAGATTTCAGGGTGAATGCGCGGTAGCAACAGTTGCCGGGCTTTTATGCCTCAGATGGAAAGTGTTCACAATGGCTTGCCGTGGTCAGTGCCTTCCTGCAACTTCTTCCTGCTAGCTTGGGACCGCATTTGCATGACACAATGGGCCAGGCGTGCATATCAGCAGAAGATGATTACAATAATTAGTCACATATCCCCCCAAATGAGAGACTCTCCTGCAAATCACAGTCAACAACTTGGCTTGTGGACTGATCATTGTTCGAATATAATGTGCAAAGCTGCAAATGTATAAATTGCCCTTTAATTAGATTTCACCTGTTACTAATTCATTTAGCTGAAAAGGGCCTCTGAGTGTTAGGAGCACAGACCCGGACGTGGGCTGTGATATCTGACAGAAATGCAGGCGTCCGGGCAAAGTTGAGATATTTGAGCGAACCCTCTGCTGTTTCTCTTTTCTCCTCAGCCTGCGTCTCCGTGTTCTCCTTTTGGCCATTCTCAAAATCGGGCCGTTTCGGAAGCCTGGCTCAGTTTCTCTTCATGGAGATAGAGGTAGTCTAGTCATACAAGAGTCATAGAGATGGAGGTAGTCGTACGTGAGTTGTTGGTAGGTTGAGGACAGTGTTGACTCGGCCTGCGGCGCCCTCAGCCCGTACCGTGCCTTGCGCTTACACGTGTGGCCTCTGGTTGACCAGACGTCCCTGCGGGGCCACGAGGGGACTCAAGTTAGGTGCCTCCTTACCTGGAGGTTCTGCCTGGGCTCCATAGCTCAGAGTAGGTCTGTTAACAGTATCTTCTAGCCACCCTGGTCCCATACAAGAGTCTTCCTGTCTTTGAAATTCCTTTCCCAGGGTTTCAGCTGTCTTCAGTCAACAGTAATCCAAAAATATTAAATGGAAAATTCCGGAAGTAAAGAAATTCTTATGTTTTAGATTGAGTACCGAGATTTCACATTGTCCTGCCCAGTACATAAACCATCCCAGTGTGTCCGCGCTGTATAGGCTACTCCCTCACTAGTTACTTAGCAGCCATCTGGGTTGTCAGGCTGGCCAGCGCTGTGTCCAAGTACCCCCCAATTGACTTAATGGCCCCAGAGTTCAAAACTAGTGCTACTGTTAATTTGGATATGGAAAAAAAAAAGCCATAAAATGTCTCCTTCAAATGAAAAGGAAAAAGTACAATAAGGTATTTTGAGAGGGGGGGGCACAAGCACATAACTTTTATTATAGCATGTTGTTATAGTTCCTCTATTTCATTATTAGCTCTTGTTAATATCTAATCGTGCCTAATTTATAAACTAAACTTCATCATAGGTATGTACACAGAGGTAAAAGCATGGTATGTGTAGGGTTTGGTACTGTTCTTGGTTTCCTGCATCCACGGGGACCTTGGGAGTGTCCCCATTGGCACAGGGGACGCTGTATTGCCCAAACCAGCATGTCTGCCTCTATTGTGGTGGATTTGGATCACATTTATTTTAGCAAACCATTAGAACCACACAGAACATATTTCTAAAAACCCACCTACAGATGAAGTCCCTCTTGGATGAGAGCCTCGGCTGCAGAAAGCGCGAATTCATCTTGCGAAGTCACCCACACGCCGAGAGTTCATCTCAAGTTCACGGAGCTAGGAGAGGCAGCCTCTTTCAGTTACCAGGTGAAGTGGGAACTGTTTGTATAATTATTTGGAATTAGTCCTCCAAGATCTGTTGACTACAAAGGCAGTTGCCGTGTGTCTGTGAGCCACGAGGCTTTCTCTGCGATTAATAGATGCGATTTTTCTTTCTTCCTTCCAGTTCTCCCACGTAAATAATACTGAGGGGGCCTACACCGCCATCTATTTGAAAATGGTTCAGTATTTTTGTCCGTGAGTTGTGTAGATGGCAGAGGCCAGGGTCCGCCTGAACATTCACGCTGCCCCTTGCATGTGAGTCTTGCATGTGAGTCAGTTTCCCATGCCTGTGACAAAATGCCTGAGAAAACCAACCTCCAGGAGGAAAGGTTCGTGTTGGCTCACAGTTTTGGAGATTTCAGTCTGTGGTCAAGTGCCTCTGTTGTTTCTGCACCTGAAGCCAGGCGGAGCTTCACAGCGGGCCGGCCTGCTGGAGCTGCTCACTCATGGTTCTGGAGAAGCAAAAGACAGAGAGTTGGCTGACTTTATTTATTTATATTTGTGTGTATGTGGTACTGGGGATTGAACCCAGGGGCATTCTACCTCAAAGCTATACCCCTAGCCCTATTTTATTATTACTTTTTAATTTTGAAACAAGATCTCACTAAGTTGTGAAAGGCCTTGCTAAGTTGCTGAAGCTGGCCACAAACCTGCAATCATCCTGACTCAGCCTCCCAAGTACTGGGATTACAGGTGTGGCGAGAGCTGGCTTTTATGACAAACCCCTTCCTGCAATACCATTCAGCTATGAGTCCATCAATAGGTTGATCCTTTTTTTTCTGGTAATGAGAATTGATCCCAGGGACATTCTATCTTTGAGCTATACTTCCAGCCCTTTTTATTTTGAAATAGGGCCTCACTAAGTTGCTGAGAGTCTCACTAAGATACTGAAGCTTAACCGTGCATGGTGTAGCATGCTTGTAATCCCAGTACTTGGGAGGCTGAGACAGGAAAATTGCAGGTTCGCGGCCAGCCTCAGCTACTTAGTGAGGCCCTCTGAAACTGAATGAGAACTTGTTTCAAAATAAAGAATAAAAAATTGGGCTAGGGGTGTAGCTCAGAAGTAGAATGCCCCTGGGTTCAATCCCCACTACTACAAAAGAAAAAAAAAGAGACTGAAGCTGGCCTTGAACCTGCAATCCTCCTATATCAACCTCCTAAGTACTGGGGTTGCAGGTGTGCACCTCCTTGAGTGCTGGATTCGTCTGTTCTTGAGGTCAGAGTCCTCTGCGTCCAATCATTCCCCAAAGCCTCATCTCTGAACACTGCTGCACTGGGGCTACACCTTCCACGTGTAAGCATTTGGGGAGCCTCCAGATGCAACACCCCATTCTACCCTCACAAATGCAGTCCATTAACAATTAACTCACTGGCTAACTCCAGCAGTATCTACAGAGGGCCGACAGACTCTAGAAACTCTGTTGGGTTCTCACGATCCGTGCATTTGGCCGTGAACATCAGTGTTTGAACACAAGTTCATTTCTGTCTTCCTTTCTGTCAACTCTCACCTCCCTCTCCCGGCTACTTTTGCTGGAAAAGTTTTACCAGCAAATTAGTGTAATTCAGTACTCCGCATGCATGAGATATTCATTTAAAAGCAGGGTGCTGATTTGCATAGCATGTATAAAACTTATTTATTTAGTGGATGAAATTTAAATTCACTTGGTTTAGGGACTCAGGAGCCAAGGCTCAGAAAGCTGGGTCTCAGGCTCTTCCCCCCCCCGCACCCCCCTTGGATGGAGGACACGGAGCCTCCACTGAGGCCTGTGTTTGCAGAACTCCCTGTGAAATGCCACCTCTAGAAATAGTCTTGCAAATCAAATCACTTTGTTCCCGCTTTCCCAGTGACAGTCCCAAGCAATGGGGCACTCCGAGGAAGGAAGCCAGGCGGCCAGGCAGGAAAAGCCGAGAATCAGACTGAGGGCAGCAGAGGAAGGAGTCACAGGCCCTGGGGTGGGCGGGGCCGGGCGGCCTGGAGCACAGGATGTGCAAGGCCCACGCCCTGCTCCTGTCCCGGTGTCCTGGGCCGTGAGCCCCGGGTCTCAAGGACAATGACCCCGATTCACCACCTGGCAGCCCTTGGGGGGCGCTGTTGCTTCTGAGCGTGGGGTCCGTGGGAAGGAGGGAGCGTTTCTTTTTTATGTTTCTATTGGCAGGCGCTGAGTGAGGGAGACCGCTCCATCTCTCCTGGGGCCTCCAGGCACGGGCGGCGGTGTGGCCCTTCCTGTGGCGGATGGACGGATGGGAGCCTGGACGGTCCACGGCATGCAGGAACAGAGGAAAGGACTCAAGAAGGCGCCTCCTGTGCGGGATGGCCGCAGTGGCACGGGCGCCCCCTGCAGGTGCAGCTCACTCTGGCCCTGCAGGGGACCTGCCTCCCAGGGAGTGTGCAAGTGTGGGAGTGTGCACGGTGGTGGCACTAGGCTCTCAGAAGAGGGTGTGCAGTAGGCAGCTTCCCTGGGCTGAGAGGGGAGCTCCACACAGCCCCTCCTGGCTTCACCCCTCCTGCTGCCTGGGCATTTCGGGCTTGCGGACGCATGCCTTCATCCACAGGATGGCGTGTGTGTGCGTGTGCGTGTGCGTGTGCGTGTGCGTGCATGTGCATGTTCGTGTGTGGGCGTGCATGAGATTCCCCTTTTAATAAGGGCACAGGTCACCCTGCTCTGATGTGACCTCATCTTGGCAAACCTACTGAAGTCCGCAGCCCTATTTCCAAATAAGGTCCCCCATTCTGAGATGCTGGGGGTCAGGACCTCACCTTCTCTTTTTGAAGAGATACAGTCCCACCCTTAATGCTACATTTTAGGGGCTAAAGCTCTAAATCATTTCAAAGTAAGACATAGTACCTGGTTCCCTTCTGCTAGGACTTTAGAGCAAAGGCATTTTGCAAACCTTGCTCCAAGATCCGTCTGCAGCTCCCTTGTTTGGGTTCATTGTAAAGCTCTGTTGGAAGAAAAAAAAAAAAAGTTTCCTTCCTCCACCAGCCCAGTGGGCCAGTGTTCTGGGCTTTGCTGGACATCTCGGGCTGAAGTCGAGGTTGGATGCATTCCCGGGCTGACAGACAACAGAAGGACCACACAGAGAGGCTGCCCTCGACCTCCCCGCCAGAGAAGCTTCCCGCCCCACGGTGCAAGTGCGGAGCCACGAGACCAGTGAAGACGGCGCAGAATTGCCAGGCGCCCCTGTAATCTGACTGAGGAGAAGCTCTACATCTAGCCGGCTCGGTTACGTGGTTACGTAAGGGAGCTGGGGCTGCCCTCCCTCCCTGCCCGGCTGCCTGCCCACCATCTCCACCTCCACGCCGCTTCCTTCAAGGCCAGTGGGGGCCAGGATATTTTGGCAAACAGCGTGTCCTTGTGCAGACGGATGCAGCTGACCCCAGGGTGGGTGTTGGGAGAGGGAGCCGCCGAGAACTCCACTGCGCAGAACTCAAAGAGGCAGAAGCAGCAGCCATCAGCGCTGCCAGGCTCAGCCTCCTCCTGTCCTGGAGAACGTCCCTGCCACCGCAGGGGGACCAGGAACCCACGGGGCTGCGGCAGTGCTCAGGAGCACGCCACCCCCCGAAACCGTGGGGAAACAAGGCGCGGCGCAAGCAATTAACCGAGAAAAAATACCCAAGGAGCTACCGGGAAAATCGTTAAAACAGAAAAACAAGCGGGATAATTACACAAAAAGCATCCACCAACTCGGAGGGAGGAAGAGGGGCTGGGAATTGATGATAACAGCTGGATCCCACCCTCCTGGCCCAGCAATCGGATGTGTGGAGGAATACATTTTCTTTAAAATGGAAATATATTTCAGTCTTTGGGGGAGGGACATCCACGTTGGTGGGGTTTTACCGGAGTGCTGAAGTTTCCTTACTGAGCACAGGGCGCAGAGTTAGGGCAAGATGGGAGGGTTTTGTTGACCACTAGTGGTGTAGGCGGTTTTTTGGACTGAGAGGGGAGGGGTCCTTCAGACATGGCGGCCAAAGCAAGGGCAGAAACAGAGGCTAAAGAGCACTTTTCTTCTGTTTTCTCCCCCCAACACACACACAGGCAACCCCATAACCCCCAGTCTCTGACAGTAGTCCAGGGCAAGGCACTCCAGGCAGTAGGGACTCTGCAAAGACCCAAGTCCCCTACCCTCAAGGAGTAATCAGGCTGGTAGGTATGGCAGGCATGTGCCCACACGGTGATGCTGGGCACAGGAGAAAATGGCAATATTGAAGGCAGATAAATGAGGAGAAGGAAGGAGAATGTCATGGCGGGGGGGACTCTAGGAAGAAGCTCAACAGGTATCATTTTCTACTGTCTCCTCATACCGCTCTGTTATTTGCTACAATCATAAAAGTAAACCCACTGATTCAGGCAAATATATCAATACATCGCAATATTGACCAACAGTTAAAGAACCTATTTGTGTCTTGGGAAAAGTGAAAAGTGAGACAAAAGTGTTAACTAGGTCTCCAGGACAGAAGAACTATGATGGGAAACTTGAAATGCAGGCATCTAGATACCATATGGCCTGACTCTTGACTAGTGCCGCTGGAATGTTAATAGCCAGCATTCCACAAGTACTATGACTCATCCTCGTGCAACAGCATTAAGGAAACCTCTCTGTGCCTCTGTGAATGGGACAAGGCACAGGCCACAGAGCAGGCCCCAGGGCCCCAAGAGCAACCATCTTCAAGGAGCACAGGGTGTGCTTACAGGAGCAGATGCAGTACAAACCCCAACAAAATGTCCAAGGCCACACAAGTTCTATGTATGAGGGGAGCTAGAATGGAGTAGAGAAAGAAGCAGGTTAGCCTAGCCATATGGAGTCTGGTGTTAAAGTTCAAATGATCCAACAAAGGAATTGTATGGCTGTTTTAATAGTCATTGCCATTTCTGGGAGCTGAGTGTCACTTGGGAGGTACAGCTCTGATGCTACAAGATTGGAGGTCCTGGAATATTCCTGTGGTCTTCATTTGTGCTCTGGCTTTGTGACATAGAAGTTCAAAGCCCATGTGCCCATTCGTCAGTGAGTTGGAGCAGACCCAGGGCAGAACCTTCAGAGCAGTCCTGGTATGCTCTCCTGCCTGCAGTCCACAGTTGCCCAGGCCTCACCCAAGAGTGGCTGAGTGTGCCCACAATAAGAAGCAGCGCTCTGCTGCACAAGGCGCACACATATCAGCCGACCCTGCAGATGGACGGTGTTGTCTGAGCCTCTGCAGGATTGATGTCTTCCATCCTCCACCTCCCGCTCCTTGTGAATGTGACCCTATTTGAAAATGGGCCATGGGAGATGTGAAGAGATAAGATGAGCGCACCCTGGATCGGGATGAGTCTGACTCCAAGGTGACTGTCCTCAGAAGAGGACAAACACACAGAGGGTAGAAGGTTATATGAAGA
>PVLC010037109.1:0-16367 GCA_004027655.1 Graphiurus murinus | reverse complement strand
TTTTCTATTTAATTTTTCCTGTTTAAATATCTTTTGCCTTCCTGCTTTCTTTCCTCACCCATTCTTTCCAATAATGCTTATAATAAACTGAATCATGATACACTTGTCATTAGGAACTAGTAAGTGAAAATATTTCAGCTAAAACTTTCCTTCCAAAAGTAGTATTTAGTATGGATGTATATACTAAATTTTCCAACATTTTACTATAAAAAATTAAACCTCAAATATATAGCAGAGTTGAAAAATGTTTCCAGTGAGCAAGTACATATCCAGCTATTGGTTAAATTATTTAAGCTAAAATTGATTATCCAGCAATCATGCCCAATAGTAGGCCATATATTACAGATTAGCATAGTGTCTTATATTTGTGCAACCATAGATTATAAGAGAGATCCTAGAGAAAGAAGAAGTCTGATACTGTTGAAAGAGAGCAGCCACTACAGTCAGATTGTCTGGGTTCAGGCTTTAGACTTGAAGCTTAGAAGCTGAGCTGATTATAAGCAAGCTTCTTAACCTTTCTTACTGCTTCAGATTCTCCATTTCCTTATTTGTAAGATGAAAAGTCATTTAAACAATTTAACGCCATATTCTAGAAATGTAAAGCACAGACTAGCCCTTTTTGTTTGTTTAGAAATGGCTGGAAAATATTGTAGGCTTTGTGGGCCAAGAGGCAAACCTGAAGATATTACGTACTATGTAGTACACCTCTATAGCCACTTAATATGTAATCATTATTAAATGTCAAAACCATCATCAGCTCATAGGCCATACAAAAGCAGGCCAGGGGCAGCCTTGGCCTGGGGACCACAGTGCGCCACCTCCTAGGGAGGAAGAAAGCCAGCTGTGCACGGTATGTGCTTGTAGGCACATTCTTATTCACAACACTTGAGCATTGCTTTATATCTGTCTAATCAGCACATACCTGGTTTTCTAAGTCGGCCTTCTTTTGTTTATTTAACTCAAGTGTGTTCTGGAGCTTGGCCAGCTCGTACTGGACTTCGTGGAGAGCTGCCTGCTTCTTTCTAAGACCATCCATGGCGATTTTAAGCTCCCCTTCAGCAGCAGCCAGCTTTATCTTTTTGGGAGCTACTATTTTTGCCACTCTGCAGAAAGTAAAATTGGAAAAGTAAATATCTACTTAATAGGGCACTTTCTACTTATGAATTTGCTTTTTGTAATACCCTTACCCTGACTCAAAACTTTATGCAAATTCTATACTGATTTCTATATTCCATGTTTCATCTAAGAATCAAACTTGATCCCAGGCACAAGAAATGAATATTAAAATAAATATTAAATACACATAGTATTTTCAAATAAATAATTTCTAAATTCAAAATAATTGCCTGGGTGAATTTTGTTGATTTTACAAAAGGACAATGGGATATTCATGAAGGATATTACAATGTTAAACTAGCTTAATAGGCTAAAGATTAATTCTGATGGAAAGTATTTTATGTTTGTCATTTTACTTTTTCTACTTTTTAAAAAATCCTAGAATAAACCGGGCGTGGTAGCGCATGCCTATAATTCTAGTACTTGGGATGCTGAGACAGGAGGATCGCAGGTTCGAGGACAGGCTCAGCAAGTATCTCATCAACTTAGGGATACTCTGTTTCAAAAAAACCTAAAAAATAGGGCCAGGAGTATAGCTAAGAAGTAGAATGCCCCAAGGTTCAATCCTAAGCATCACAAAAAGAAAAAAAAATCCTAGAATATATACTCAACCAAAACATTTGTTTCATAAATATGTTTATGGTAATAAAAGGAATTACATAAGAAAATGGATATAAATTTCTCTCATTATCTAGAAAATGAGGTCGATCATGTTATCTTTCTAAGCAAATAACAAAAAGCTAAATCAAAAGTTATCAATAATATATTATGGTCTGAGACATATATAGCATTACTATATCTGTATAATGATTCAGACTGGATAGATATGAGTTTAAAAGACATCCTATAATGGCTACTGTTAGGAAAAATAATTTTAGTCATTTTGTGCATGATATAAATGGTTCGCACACAATCATCAAAAGAGGCTCCTCATTTCACAAGAATATATATTATGCCAGTGGCCAAAGCTCCCTGGGAACCCTAAAGACATCTACCCTTTTAGGAGATTTACAAGGTCTTCCTTCCTCCAACTACTCATCTGTGTGAGGCCGGATTTTCTTTCCATACTCCAATCAAAGCAAAACAACATACTGGGAGAAGAAGCAGATTTGGGAATTCAGTTGTCTTAAGGCAAACCATTTTTTTTTTCCCCAGTGTTGGGGATTGAACCCAGGCTCACATGCTAGGCAAATGTTCTACCACTGAGCTACACCCCTAGCCTTAAGACACACATTAAAGAGATTAGCAAAAATACAATAAAACAATTTTTCTTAATAATTGCTCACTTCATTTTTTGATAAAAATATGGATTTCTAAAAAATATCTTACCCCGCAATGTTTTTGTTGCCATTTTTAAGTGAATTGATAACTACTTTTTATATAATTCTCCATTTTAATTTCCTTCCTTCCTTCCTTCCTTCCTTCCTTCCTTCCTTCCTTCCTTCCTTCTTTCATCCCCTCCCCTCCCCTCCCCTTCCCTTTCTTTCTTTCTCTCTCTCTCTCTCTCTCTCTCGCTCTCGCTCTCGCTCTCGCTCTCGCTCTCGCTCTCTCTCTCTCTCTCTCATGTGTGAGTATGTATTTTACAGCAGATTAAACCCAGGAGCAATCCACCTCTCAACTATGGCCTAGCTCTATTTTATTTTGAAACAGGGTTTCACTAGGTTTCTGAAACTGGCCTTAAATCTGTGATCCTCCTGTCTCAGTCTTCCAAGTACTGGGATTAAAAGCATGTACCATGGCGCCTAGCTTCTCTAACATGGCACATAAAAGCTTTGGGGGGTGTCTTTTTGAGAGTATAAAGGGTCCCTAAGTCCAAAGAGTTTAATAACCACTAAATTATCCTATTTAACACATAGCAGATTCAGACATGACCTTCTGAGAAGCTCTGTACTCACATAGCTTGCAAGTTTTATATTATCTAAAGGCCCAAACATGAAAGTAAAACAGGTTTCTTTTCATCAGTACTCACTTATCATAGGAATCCATTGCTATGACCCATTTGCACAGACCTTCGGCGGCTGTGGAAGCATTTCTAATCTTTTCTGGAACGAAGTCTGGATTTGGAATATAACTTTTTCTTATGATATTCATATAAGCTGCCGGGATATTGTCCTTGTCATATTCATGAAGTGATTGTAGAAACCGAATGTCCCCAAGAAGTCTCTTTGCTGGGCCCCAGAAATCCTCAATTTTTTTTCCTGAACCCGTTGGGTCAGGGATTTTGTCAGCTTTGATGCCTTTCAGGATGCATATTGCTTCCATGACCAGCTTGACACCAGCAGGAGGACTCTTCATTGACTTTACCACTGTGATATCCTTGAAATAATGACATTCTCATTATTAAAAATAAATGTTTGCTTGTATGTCAATTATAGTTGGCTCCTATTTTCAAACTAAGCTTTAGATACAGAAGCTCACTCTCTATGCTGGGTAGAAATGGGGGAAATGATAGAACTGCATTGAAAGTGTTGACAAATTTGTCCCAAATAAAAAGTTAAACCACCACAACAAAAAAGAGTAATAGGAGAACATCCCATCTGAGATGTTTATACATGATGGCTATTTCAAAAACACAAAGAAAGCCAGACACAGGCACACACCTGTAATCCCAGCTACTGGGAGGCTGAGGCAAGTTCAAGGACAGCCTAAGCAACTTAGCAAGACTCTGTCTCAAAATTAAAAATTAAAAGGGTTGGGGGTGCAGCTCAGTGGTAGAGTGCCCCTGGGTTCAATCTCCAGTACAAGAAAACAAAACAGAAAAACAAAAAAATCAAACCACAAAGAGAGATCTGGATGCTACAGGGTTTCATAGTTTCTTTAAAAATAGAAATAAATACCTGTTGGAAAAATAGAAATTGTACACAGGACAGTGTATCATCCTACTGAAAGTCTTCCATAACCCTGCTATATATAATTAACAACTATAAACATTTTTTTCAAATTGCATAATTTTTTCTGTGGGTATAGCCTAGAATTAATGTATATGTATATAACCTGCTTTATTCAAATAACAACATACAGTGGACATTCTTTCAGCCTAGTAAACACCAATATCATCACTTCTAGTGTCCGAATAGCATTTCAATGCAAAGGTATATACCATATAAGACACGATGATTTTTTCTCTCTACTCACTACTATAATTGGCATGTTGAATTGAAGATTTTATACCTTTTATTTTTAGAGCTTTTGGTGCATGTCAGCAAAACATTCTCAGAAAGTACATAAGGGTGCCTGCTTTGATAGACACACCCTCACCAGCATTGGCAGGCATTCTGGTAGGCAAAAGAAATCTTAGTTTAATCTGCCTTTCTTTAAATATAATTGAAGTGGGCTATATTTTCATATGTTAATATACTATTTGTATTTTCTCTTTTGTAAATTACCTCTTTATAACATTTATTATTCTTAGAGTTACTTTTCTTACTCATTTTCATGTTTTTTACTTATTTTTATTTGTTTGGAGTTTTTTTTTAAGAGATGCAGTAATCCTTTGTTTGCCCTATGTTTCAAATATTTACCCCATGTTTCTAAAGTTTTGCCTATCGTGTGTATGTCAAACAAACAAAAGATTTTGAGTTTCGGGTACTAACACATTTATTACTTTAAAAATTGCTATACAAGCCGGGCGTGGTGGCGCACGCTTGTAATCCCAGCATTCGGGAGGCTGAGACCGGAGGATCCGGGTTCGAGGCCAGCCTCAGCTACCTAGTGAGGCACTCCGCAACTTGGTGAGACTCGGTCTCAAAATAAAAAGAATAAAAAAAAATAGGGCTGGGGGTATAGCTCGGAGGTAGAATGCCCCTGGGTTCAATCCCCAGTACCGCAAAAAAAAAAAAAAATTGCTATACAAAAGGATATTTAGAGAACATGTATTACAAATAGTTTGCTCGGTTGGATTTTTTTTCTTTATTACCCTCAGACCTAGGAAATCTCAGGTCCTAGTCCATCCCAAGATTATAAACAACTGACCTACACTTTCCTCTATGCTAGTATTTTATAATATACCTGTTTACATTTAAATTTCAGTTTGAAATCTATTTTGGAGTAAGATGTGAAGAAAGGATCATATACTCTTCTATCTCACCCTAATTTTAGCCAAGATTCCAAAATAAATCTACCTTTAGTTTTCTAAATTGAAATATTCCCCTTTAAATCTTAATTTTTAATATATTCAATCAAATCTATGACCAACTATTCAAAATAAATTATTACACAAAGGACATTGTTATGTTATATGTCACCAAAAAACCATGAACAAACATTGACACTATACGTTATCATATCTACTGGGAGGTGTACCCAAATTACAAAAAGGCAATCTGGGAGTGGCAGTACATCAGTACTTGGGAGGCTGAGACAGGAGGACAATAGGTTAGAAGACAGCCTCAGCAATGTAGTGAGACTCTCAGCAACCTAGTGAGAGACTGTTTCAAAACAAAAAATAAAATAGAGCTAGGAATGTAGATCAGAAGTAGAATGGCTTCAATCCCCAGAACTACACAAAGAAGAAATGAAACAGAAATAGGTGCATCCTAAAGTCAAAATATACGCTTGGGTCTTATACCTCTATTGATTATTATAGTACAAAGTTCTTGAAAGAACTACTTTTTTTTTTTTTTTTTGGTTCGTTATACCCTGTGGCAGCTTTCTTCCTGTTCAGAAATGTCTTACACACATGCATTTCCTTTTCTGGTGAACTAGGGAATCCTTTTGCCAATTTCAAAATGCTTTCAATTTCATTAAATTTAGAGACTAATTTGGAGAGACAAATGAGATTGTGCAACATGCTGAGCCCTTTCTTGAGCTGGGCTTGCATGCTTCCTAGGAAGCACCTGGCTAAGCTCTCACCTGGGCAGTCAGCGTATCCAGGGCAGTCAGCGCTGACTCTAAGATGGGCAGGGCCCCGGCCAGGTCAGCGTCGCACTCGTCTTTGATGGCCTTGGCAGCCATGGCTTGTTCATTTGCTATCGTCTCGTCAGCTTTCACAACTTTTTCAGTTTTGGCAACTTCTATAGACTCTTTCTCGATGATCATCATCATCTCATCAACCTGTTTGCTGGCAACTTTTAACTGAGGATGCAGCGCCTCCAGCTCTAGCTGCATTGTGGCTACTTGAGACGAAGCAGAATCCAGCTTATCCAAACCCACTTCATACCTCTTCTTCATTTTCATTACTTCACTGAAAGCAAAGGGGTCAAACAAGGTCAACTGGGAAGATCTGTATCCAGCAACTTGGGAGCAACTTAGGTGTCCTTGAGCTCCCTGGGCTTTTTCAAGATATAAACTAAAGGAGTGGTCTGAAAGACTTTCACATATATTAACAGCTCGTCAAAAAATATGAACTATGATATGTAACAACGAATCCCACTACTATATATCATCATACTGCATCAATTTAAAAATGCTGAAAAATATAAACTCTAGAACATTGGATTGTGCACAATTAAATTAAGAGCAAACAGTATGTCTTTGTCCTTTTGTGTTTTCAGATCCTACACAGTATCTAGGCATATAATAAAATTCAAAAGAATAAGTACACTGTATATAAGGAGAGGAGTATCCCATGTTAAAAATCAACGATGAATATCTAAAATTATTCACCTTGGTAAGTTGATTCCAACATCACTGTTGTTCCTTAAAACCTTTTTATGATCACCTAAACAGACTTCAGTGCTCAAAACATTATTCAGAATCCAGTCACAGGTGAAAATAAATGCTTTTTTTTTTTTTTTTTTGGTACTGGGGATTGAACCCAGATCCCAGAGGCATTCTACCTCCAAGATATACCCACAGCCCAATTTTAAATCTTATTTGGAAACAGGGTCTCACTAAGTTGCTAAGAACCTTGCTAAATTGCCAAGGCTGGCTTTGAATCTGTGGTCCTCCTGTCTTAGCCTCCCAAGTCCTGGGATTACACCTGGCTGAAAATGCTTTTTAAGATGTATTACACATCTTAAAATAGGAATGTTTTATTAAGACAAAAGGAAAAAATAAGATAGATCTTAAGCGCAACAGGTTTTTTGGGGTTACAAAACAATTATAAATAACTAATTAGAAATAAGGTAATATTTTGCTGTACTTTACATTTTAATATTCCAATGTTCTTTGATGTTTTTATCTGCATTCATATATGTTCTCTTTGGAGAGGCAATTCTCCTTTATAATATGTTTCATACTTGATCTAGCATCATGTTTCAAAGTGAAAGGTGACACATTTTAGAAATCCTTTTCAAAAGATAGGAGGAGGAAACCAGCCCAAGCTGGAAAGAGTAATCATAAAGACACTGAAAAGACTGTCATAGGAGAAAAAAAATCTAGAAGCAAAGGGCACGCTGCATTTCTGTAACCTGTTGAATTCCCTCTGAGTAAACAAAACGAGCAGCAGTCATGGGAACTGAGGGGCTAGACAGACAATACCGTATCTTCTGTGAGCTCCGCCTCAGTTGAAAGCTCAGGAGGTGTGCACAGGGAAGGTCTTGGTCCTGCCTGCCTGAGGCAGCTTGAGAACTGTGCTTCGGCCCATGGGACAGGACGCTTTGCTGACTTAACACTGATTTCTTTGCAGGTGACCCGATGGCTTGCTTCTAAGTTCTACCTGGCCATTACAAGATCTGAAGTCTTTGGCTACTAAGGGGAAAGTAAGCACAGCGCAGGAATTTGAGTTCTAGTAAGGAGGATTTAAGAAAGAAGTTTTTTTTTTTTTTTTTTTTTCAATTTTCAAGAAAATGTTAAAGGAAAAATGGAAAGAAATAAGAATATTTGAAAATGCCTAGAAAACTGACTCTTTCAACCTTCCTATAAGCTTGTTAATTCATTATTATAGTCTTGTTTTCAGTTTGAATGACTTTAAGTATTGTGAGTGCACAATTAAACAGTGTTGACCATGAGTGAAATCCAAAATTTAATCAGAAGCTCCAAGAACTTTTGATCCTCCCAAAAAGAGAGACCAAAAATCCATTAAGCAAAAGACCATAAGATCTTCACAGGAAGACACTTATCTTGAGAGCCAAAGAAATAATAAAGCCCATCCAAGTCATGTGGCATCCTTGGGTGGGAGTCACAGATTTTATTATGCAGAGAGAAAAATTATTGTTATGTGGACCAGTGACTAGGATAGTCCAGCTCAAGAGGACATAGCAGTAGGCACTATGAAACTTGAGAACCCAGGTAGCATCTGGCCCAGTATGACAAAAGTGCTTCAAAATACTCGAGATAGTAGGTTAGCCACTGGAAGATCTAGAATTAACTATAGAGATATATAATAAAAACAAAACACAGAGTACTAACATTTTAATGTTAAGGAATCTCTGCACAATTGCCATGTTAAGTATATTTCTAATACTTGAAAGTGTGTTTTGTTAGATTAATAAATTAGCCTTCAAATTTCAATATTAATGATGTACAACTGAACTATAATTAATATTTGCATTTTTAGATAAAATATTATAAATTTTATAGTTAATGTTTAAACATTTTAAAGAACTTCAGGCTAACAATATATGTAAGTTTAATTTATTGGATTTATTATTTAAATACCCAAGGAAGTTTGATTTGTTATATCAGAAATTAGAAGTAAAAATATATAAAAATACGAATGCAATATAAAATTGTTTAATTTTTTAATGAGATCATATTAATTTAAATTTAGTATGAATTTTCTAAACTTCTAACTTTCTGATTTAAAGTTAATAAATTGCAGCTTTTATAATATACATACTAAGCATTAATTTTTAGAACCAAAGAAACTTTTAAATAAACTTTTCTGAAAACTCACCTTGACATTTTCTATAGCAAATGACTTTCTCTCTCTCTCTCTCTCTCTTGCTTGCTTGCTTACCTGCTTTTTCTTTCTTTCCCTCCCTCTATTCCACCCTTCTTTCCTTCCTTCCTTTGTTTTTTTCTTCCTTTCATTTTGTACTGGGGATTAAACCCAGGGGAATTCTGCCTCTGAGCTATACTGCCAGCCCTTTTTGTTTTTTACTTTGAAATAGGGTCTTGCTAGGTTGCTGAAGGTATTGCCAAACTGCGAGGCTGGCCTCAAACCAGCAATTTTCCTATTTCAGCCTCCCAAATACTAGTATTGTAAGTATGCATCACCATGCCCAGCTGCATATGGGTTTCTTGACGTTCATATATTGATGTTTTCAAATTGGAGTCTACTAGATAAAGAAAGTTGGTCATGTATATGTTGAGTGGCTGTTTCTGGGGTCGCAGCTGTTCAGAATCCAAAGAGAGAGTTCATGTATTATTCTAATTACTGATCAAAGAAAAACAACTCTCTGGCAGGGTCTTCTTGATATCATGGTTAAAGAACCCTGGGTCTTATCATAGCAATGAAAGGAAGACCTTCATTCTTTCAACAAACACTACTACACATTAATGATGTGCTTGATAATATGTTTGTCAGAAAGAATAAGACCTATTTCCTACCCTGAAAAGGTATATGGATTAAATCATTTAAGTATGTAACAAAACAGTCCATTTGTATGAAACAAACCTCACTTATGTCACTGCCATGTCATATTTGTACACAAATATTTTTAAATTGCCATAGCTTACTTAGAAATATGAGATTTCATCTTTACCTTCTTTTCTTTTCTAGCAACAGCTTGAAGGTGTAAATTAATTCAAGGTAAGACGTGGGAGTAACATAATTGTATCTTTGAAGTTCTTCATAGAAGGACGTTGATAAATTTATAGTAGAAGTGTGGAAGACCTTACACATATTGATACAGCCCTCTCGTATTTCCTCTGACATTTCGGTTTCTTCCAGGAATCGTGAGGCCACTGCCTGTAACGCATCTTCAGGCCATGACTAAATTTAAGATAAATGCTTTAGCATGTTAGCAAGGTTACCAATATAAGCCTGTTACTACTGCAGCCTTTTATGACTTCTGTATGCTGGGGATATACAGGAATAGCATGAGAAATGGGGTATAAAAGACACTTTCATGAGGGATTTTACTTATGTAATTGCAAGCTTGGGGCAGGACATCATTAGCTAGTGTATGTACCACTCACTCTTTATGGTTTGCTCTAGGTTTAGAGAAATTGTTTATGAGTACTGCAGGGGCATGGAAGGGGAAAGGAACTAAACACATGAAATGTCTATTTCCCTGTGCATTTTATTGGTATTACTTAATTTTCCCAACAGTTTTCTGGAGAAAATAATATTCTTTCCCTTGAAACATGAGAATCATGTAAACAATTAGCTCCTTGATTTGTCTTGGATGGCTTGTAGATATCTCAAACTCAACAAGCCCAGAAACATGATTCCTATTTCCCCTATCATAGTTGTAGCCTTCCCCAACTCTAAACATCACCACCACTCACCTAGTTCCCTGAACCAAAACCAGGCATTGGCATCGAGCTTGATCTCTCCCTTCTTCCTCAATCCTACATCCATTCCATGAGCAAGTTCTGTGGCTATCCCTGAAATAGCTTCCAAATCCTTATCCTTCTTCCTATATCTACCACAACTATCTGAACTCAAGACTGTTATAATCAGCCTGGACTATTTCAATAGTGCCCTAGCTGCTTTCATTCACTACCAGAGAAGGTAGATCAGCTCCTGTCACATTCCTCATCTTAAAACCCTTTGAAGTCTTTCTAGCCTACTTACGATAAAATCCAGATCAACCTGCAAATCTGTACCCAGATTTGGCCCTGCCCACCTTTCTGACCTCAGTCACATGACCTCCCCCTCCGCTGCTCTGCTCCCATATTATCCTCATTGCCTCCGGTCCTTCTCATTCCTTCCATCCAGCCCCTTGCCTTCACTTGTTTACGATGTCTGCCCAGAACTTCTTCAGACGGGTGCTTTCCCCTTTCAAGTTTCCTCAGTACTTTTCAGTACTAGTATTTTCCTCTTTCAAGTTTCCTCCTAAAGGTGACCTGTTCAGGAAACCTTTACTCCCTATATACTACTCTGTATAATGGGAATTATTTCTTGCTAATTTGTCTGTAGATAGATAGTAATAAGCTCAAGGAGAGCAGAGGTCTTATTTGTCTTCTTTGCTGCTTCATCTCTAGCTTTTAGAATAAGACCAGCTTTAAGGCAAGAAAAAGTTCAAAAAATATGTTTTACATGAAAATAATTTTATCAGGAAGTGGAGGTACAAAGAGACTATGCAAAAATTTCAAGATCATAAATGGTTATGTGTTAGATTCTTCTTAGAGGATCTCAGCCATAGCCCACAGATTCCTACTGTACATGAAGAAAATGCATTGTGATACTGTTAAGCCAGAAAAAGAATTGAATTATTTTCCACACTAAACTAGTCAGTTTCCTTTTGCCATTCCCTTTCCCCAGCCCCATCACTCCTTCTCTGCCTTTGTCTGCTCAGCTCTGCTTTCTGATATGGACCCTTCACCACAAAAAGGGTCCCTCTGGCATTTTTCTTTTTTGACTTTTGTTGAGTTTGACTTTTCTACGATAGAGGTGGAGGTATAATAGCTGGGTTCTAGATTTCTGTTTTTATCAGGCAGTCCTTCTTCAATGGTCCATGCTCTCTCACTCTGAAATCCAGTAAATTCTTCCTTTCCTCTTTCCTTTTATACCTAGATACAGTAACAACTTCCTGCTGTCACTCCACCACTTCCTGAGTGTTTCAACATCCTCTCCAGGTTCCCTGAACCCTGCCTACATCTATGAACAATGTCTTCATTAAGCTTTCTTCAGTGAAATCTTCAAGTATGCTGTTTTAGAACAGTGCCTGATATACAGATTTAAGACATTCTATCATACATTCAGAGAAATGACTACATACATTCTTAATATTTTTCTATTATGGTGATTTCTGTAATTATAATTACATAAAATACATTATGATTGATCTAAAACTTCCACTAACCTACATTGGGGCGGGGGGAGTCTATAAAATTAGTCATAATAATGATGGAAAGTCAACATTTCTAGAACTCTATCTAAAGTGTATATCGCAATACCTGAAACCAGTCAATGGTACAGCAATTAACAAGTGCGGGGAACTTTCTAAGACGATTCCGAAAGGCATCTCCAATTGGACTCATGGCGAGGACCACGTGCAGCTGGTTGCGGCAGCGGTCAATAAACATGTTGAAAAGTGCTATGGGGCTTCCGTCAGTTTGCTTGGTTTTATCCCGTTGACGATCTAAGTGACGCATCTTTTCACATATCTCTTGCTTCTCATCTAATGCAAAAAGATTTGGAACCTCCCCAGCATTTAGCAGATTGTTTACATCTTCTAGAAATGACTCTCTTTTAATCTGAGTATCTGTAAAGAGGAAGACACCTTGCATGTCCCCTTCAGCACATTTCCTTAAGATCACTTTTAAATCTTCACGCCACTCAGTATTACCATAGCCCTTGGAGATTTCAACCTGGAAAACAGAATAGTCAGACATGTGAGCAGCTAATCTGGTGACAGACTGCCTTCCACTCCCCCCGACTCCAACCAGGAGAGCATGGCTTCGAGGCTGCTTCAAGATCCTGGAAATCCGGCTGATGTGTTCTATAGCAAATCGGAATAAGACAAGGCTCATAGTTTTCTTGCTCATATTGTTGTATTCTTCTAGGTGACCTTCTACTATCACTCGAAGATTATCCACATCTGGGATTTCTCTGTAGTTGGTATCTTCCCTCTTGGGATCATGGAAATCACAAAACATTAAACTTCGTAGATCGTCTTCTTGTACTACTCCATCACCATCAAAATCCAAACTGCGAAAAAGCACATTAAAATCTTCATACATATAGTTTTTCAAAACTTCTTGGATATAGTTGATAAGCCAACTTCTGTCTGCATTATCCAGAAGACGATCATAGTACACTCGAAGGACCTGTATAATTTTAAAAGGTGGCTTTTAGGAAATAATTCTTTTTAAAATTTCTATAATATAAATTATTATAAAATAATATAAACCAAATAATACAAAAATACAGTCAGAAAATTTCTTTAGGTTTTGTTTAAAGTATATTAAAATAGGCAAGACTGATTCATAAGTATGTTTATTTTAAATATTGATTCTGACCATATCTATTTGGCATAATAAAGAACGACATTAAGTTATCCGTAAGTGAAAGATAATTTGAGACCTGATGTAGATTGTGTAGATGTGAACAGAACAAAGACCTTGCAAAGGCAAGTGCCTACCCCTGCTGACCTCAGAGCTGGACGCTGGTACCACCTCCTTTCCAGTGACACTTCCTTTTTCCAAGACAGATGACATTTTGAAAGTTACTAGCAATTCTTTAGATTTGTTCTGTTTTTGTTTCTAAGTACATTTTCTAGAAGAGGAGGAAAGGTCTTAGGTAGAGGGGGAGTTGCTTTGGATATCTGTTAATTTTTTTTTTTTTTTTTGGAAATCATTGCAGAGGGCAATCTACTAAAATAAATTTCTGGTTACACAGGACTGCAAGAAATAATCAGGCTCACTATATACAACAACTGTGTCATCAAAGTGATCTGAATGTCCTGGAGTTACAGTCCTTTTTGGTCTGAATTGTGTACCCTCCAAATTCACAGGTTCAAGTTCTAACCCTCAATGTGACTGTATTTGAATATTAGGCTTTTAAGGAGGATAATGAAAGTTAAATGAGATTACAAGGTGGGGTACTGTGATAGAATTATAGGAAGAGAAATCATTATAGGAAGAGAAAATCCGTACTCTTTTCTTTCTTTCTCACCAATACAGACGGCACATTGATACATTGATCTTGGATTTCTGGCCTCCATAACTGGGAGAACAGTAATTTCTATTTTGTTGAGATCCTCACCCTAATGTGACAGTATCAAGAAGTGGGGCCTTGTCAGCCAAACTTACATGAATGGGATTAGTGCTTTATAAGAGAGCCTGGAGAGCCCCTTCCCCTGTCTACCATGTGAAGACACAGAGAGAAGACACTGTCTATGAATGAGAAATCAGACCTGCCCCAGACACCAAATCTGCTAGCCCACTGAGATTGGACTCCCCAGTTTCCAGAACTGTAAGAAACAAATTCCTGTAATTCATAAACCACCCAGTGTAAACTTTTGTTATAGTAGCCCAAACAAACTGAAGGTACCCTCCTTTAATGAATTCTGTGTCATCGTCCCCCTCTATTTCCTTTCCAGTCTTCATCGTCTATCTAATAGCCACAAAGCCCACCATACTCAGAGCCTGTGTCCCAATGGGGAAGTGCTATGAGAATCTCCAGATCATCCTTTTCTGAGGAACACCTTTAGGGACCTTGCTTTGACCAGAGTTTCCAAGTGGAGTAGATTCTCACTTGGATACATAGTTGAGTGTGTGAGGATTCAATAATTTAAATTGTGTATCTAAAAAGACTAGAGGAACTGGATTTTTAAGATCTTTAAAAATTTATGTGTCTATAGGACATGATTTTATTCTAGTAGCACATTCCCACTAGATCTCTTTCTTCCCATGTTCCCATAGTCCTTGCCTATTAAAAAAAAGAGTGAACTATTATTTTTTATGCATTACTTTTTGTATTATTTTTTCTTTCTCCTCCTTCCACCAAGTTTTTATTAATAAGAATAACATTCATGTACCTATTCCTGAGAACTTAGATACATTTTTATATAGATGCTCGCAATTAGAACTCTCAAACTTGCTTGCTTCATAGTTTTCTTTTTTCCATCATCTAATAATAATTCTACAAATAAATAATGTACATTAAATTCATTCCCTTATAAAAACTTCTTAAAAAGTGTTCCATCTAAAAATTTCTTGAAATCAAGGTAATAAGGATTAAATTACTGAGATTGATTCTAATTAATACCTACTTTGAAATATATAAACACAAGTCTCAAAAAACAGGAGATTAAGCATTTTAAACATCACAAAATATCTTATTATTTTAAAATTATCTTGATCATTGACCTCCATAATGTAAAATAGCTAAATGTATTTCAGTAATATAAATTGCTATATATTTTTTTCACTGAGTTGTTAGCATAGTAAATCTTCATTTCTTATATAATCACATTCAATAACATGAAATTTTACCTCATGAACCCAAAGACGTTTAATCACTTCTTTGGTTTCTGCTGTTTCTGGTCTTGACAAACAAACACCTTGAATGACCCGGGAGAAATCTCGAAGGTTGAACAAATAGTGAGATTTAGCTGGAGTAGGCAAGAGATTCTTCATTGCTTCTTTATACAGATTCATTGTGCCATTCACAATTTGTGTGGTTAAATCTAGAAATTCTTCTGGAAATTTGTAACTTAAAATTTTTTAAATAAAAAGAAAAAATATTAGTAAATACAGAATTATGTTACCCAAATTATATTTAGCATGACCAACATAAAATTTCAATTCTGATTGAATCAATTTGGTTTATAAATTCCTGTTTCTTGTTATAAGGATAATAAGTTTTCACTTCTTTTAAAGTAACTTTCCATTCATTCTTTTGTTAAGTCCAAAGGAAGTCTGTGACCTACACAGGAGATTAGTGGACTTAAACTACTTAAGTGAGCAAAAGAGCGAGTCAAGGAACCTGTAGGTAACTCCAAATCCAGTATCTACTAGACAAATAATTCCTAATTCCTCATTCCTTGGTATTCTCCACTGCATAGAAATAAAATTTGTAAATGACACTAGTGAAATGGATATTTTCAGAGAAAAAGAAAATAAATGTGTGCTATGAGTAAGAAAATGAGTAAAAGAGAGCCAGGATGAAAAGTGCAGGATGCGTGGTTAGGGTAGAAAGAACACAGGGAAAGAATGGTCATCTGGAAAGATTGGCTATAATTAACTTCTGGCTTGACAAGGAGCAGGCAGTCTCCTCCATCACCACACAGTAGGACAAAGAATAACAATGTACTCAGAATGGGTTTCAGAGAGCAATGACTTCTTGGCTTAGATGAGATGTCTGACATCTATGCACCTTGCAGATTAGAACTGAATCTCCAGAGCTGGGGAACATTGACACAGGTAAGAGGCTCCAAGGATGTACTTCTCAAGCTTGGACATGGATACCCCTGTGTAACTCAGAGTTCTAATAAAGAGTTTCAACATCACAGCATAAACCTGGCACCTCTTTCTAGCAGTAATTGCACTCCATTGTGAAAGTCCAAAATATGAATTCAAATGTGGACATCTATAGCAGAATGCTCTGAACCTTTGTGTTATGCTTTCACAGTGGGAGGTGGGAAGGATGGAGGGGAGCAATGTTATATATCCCTTTTCTTTGTCTAGTGCTTTTCTTTGTCTAGTGGTGCTTTTGTGAAAATGCTTGAGGAGACAAACTTATATTGATGTGT
>PVLC010037108.1:0-15438 GCA_004027655.1 Graphiurus murinus | reverse complement strand
TGGACCACAATGCCCTGCTGAAAATGACTCTTAATGAATGATCTTTGCTTCTATTGTCTTGAATCTGTGTGATCTCAATAGCAGAAGCTTGGAAATGCATTGTTTTCCTAAAGTTTTGGCTTCATCATTTTAGGTTGTGATCAGTGACCTACCTACCTACCTATTGCCTGGTTATACAGCAGAGAGAAAATTTCTCAAATTATCAAAATTATACCATAAAATTTATTTTCAGATCTTTTATTTCATGCCTTTTCTTTAAACTCATACAGTGCAGACACACTTAGGAATGTATTAAGATCTAGGGATTTGGGAATATTTTTGCACTTGGTATTGCTACTGCAGTTTAGGTCAAAGCTCTGAGCTACTTTTGTTGTTTGCTTATGCAACAATAACTTTATATGATTCATCAGTGAGGAAGGTAGGAAGGAAGGATGGAAGGCAGGCTGGAAGGCAGGCAGGCATCTAACAGTATACCTACAGCATTCTCCATACAGAATTTAGTTGACACCATTATAAGACAAAGATGAAAAGTTAGACTCTTTTCAAATGCTTTAATTCATATGTGTCCCTTTGAGCATAAACCTACATCTTTTGATACTGTATATTTCAATCCAGTATAACTAATATTTTGAGTAATAGTATACATGACAGTAGTATTCATAGTAGTATTTGTAGTCTTTAAAAAAAAAAAAGAATTAAAGAATGTTTTTTTTACTATATCAGTTTTTTGAGCTCCTGATATTTTTATATGAACCTTCTCTAAAATTGAATTCCATGTGTGATTTCTGTGAAATTGCTCTTTCTGGTTCCTATTTGTGTGCTTTAATATAAAACTGTTCTATTTTCTTTTTCTCTAACTGAAGTGTGCGAGGTGACAGGAATGTTTCTTTTGAGAGAATTTGGAAAGTTGAAATTTGCCAGATGCTACATGCTAACCTGGAAGTGTGCGTTCCCTGGGTACGGGACAGGGTGAAATTCTTTCCTGGTACTTTGACAGAGAATTCAGTTTTGGTTCATTTTGGTGTTGAGCTTGTCCTCTAATCAGAGCTCATCTTTTATTCTGTGTTTAAATTATATTACGGCATCCAGAAAATCTGGCAAAGAAAATGATATTTTGATGACATTTTTCACAGGGCTTAACTGGAATGAATTATTACATTTTAACCACAACCCTAATAAACAGCTCCTTTATTTCCCCTGGAAGGACACAATATTTCTTTGTCCAAGAAATGGTCTGAGTATATGTATTGTTGAAGTGCTAAAAAGCTGCTTTTCTCTAAACTTTAGCTGAGGGACAATGGATTTGCTAAGCATATACAATTTCACTGTGACTCAATATTTTCTGATTATAAAGATGAACTTGGATTTAAATTTTGAGGTAAATTTTTTTAAAGACATTTTATACAACACCCTTATTTCTTCCTACAAATTAACCATTTCTACATAACTTCCACTGGTCTACTAAACAATCTTTTACTTTTATACTTTGCATTCTTACTATAATCTTTGACATCCTTCTCCCAAGTAGTCTAAAATAATTTTTTTCTAGGTCACAAACATGAGTCCACATTATTAAGTAGGAATATGCATTGATCTGTGTTTTTAGAGCAGGTTGAGTGTACTTATTTCTCAAGAGGAAGAGAAAGCTTGTATAACTACAGATCCTTGGGTTCTGGTAGTATATATTAATGAATAATCACAACTTATCCAATTCAGCTTTTGTAAAGAAGCAAAATGAAGAATTTTCTTAAGCCATTTTTGAGCTTGTCATCAATGTTATACTCTATCAGTTGCTACTGATAAATTTTTAAAAAGGAGGAGGAATATAGCATAGAGCCAACTTCCTGATAGAGCCTTGGGGAAGGTCATGCTTTGCTTTGACCTGGGCATCATTCTTGAATGTTGTTATTATTGGAAAAGGGTGCCCCCAGGCTGCCACCCTTCCTTTCTGCAGAAGTGCTCTGCACATGGCTGACTTTCCAGTTCATCTTTTCTGGAACCAGGACTCCTAGGCTTTGGGTTATGGCTTCATGGTGAATTCTGACATCCAGAGTAGCATCTGTCTCACCTTCATTTCACCACTTCATTTTATTAGTAGTGGCCAATTCTATTTCCATATTCAAATGATGCATCCTCATAGAAATCAGCAACTTAAGCAACTAGGATGAACTCTTATGTTTCAGCATGAGTGAGTTATGACCTTTGTAGCACTTAATGATATTGTACTGATTTCCTTTTTATTTTTCACTTACAATATTATTCCACATTTCCTTGGGAATCTTTGTGACTGTTGTGGTCTCAGCTATAAATAACTACAACAATACTGTTGGATGTCAAGTAGATTCTTTATTTCAGACAAGTATTTGTGCCAGTCTATGTTACACTCACCTACGTGCTTTATTTTGAGCATTAAAGAAAATGAGCTCTTTTCCCACACCTGCATACCAACTGGGCCGCATCCTCTTTAGAAATGTTTAATAAATACTGTAGCTTTCTCATTCAGAGGTGGATTCCAAGTGCTGTTAATCAGGTCCCCAAAAATGGTTCTTCTAAGTTTGTGAAACAGATCCACTCTTCTCTCTGTAATGGCATCATAGCTTGAAATCCAGGAAGCAGTGGTAGATGGTATCCATATCCATGATTTCCTGAATTGGAGAAAAAGTGTGGAAAGCATCTGGGGAAAAGGAGGCTCTTTACCAGCTTGTTTCCTGTAAGTTCAATTGGAAGACCTTGTCTGTGCAAATAGATTTCAAAATAGAGCCTGCCCTTTGACTGTCTCCATAATTACATGGCTTGCTCTGTATTTTATTTGGCAGCCAGAGCAGTTAACCCCTGGAAGGAAGGGGCTGATGGCATGCCCAGCTTGGCTTCCCAGACATGTCCATGGGAATGAATAAACCACTGTTTGGAGAAGCCCACAGCTAAAAACACTCTAGGATAGTCTTTAACTGAACTGGAACTCTTTGGAAACAGATTTAATAATGTTTATTATGATTGGTTAAAAAACTTAACTTTGTCCTTAGTGTGTGGATTGTAGAGTGGTTTTAACTTTTAGTTTTTTTTTTAATTGGGAGTTAGGGGAGTTCCTCATTGCTTTGATGTAATCAACATCTGTCAACAGAATGAATTTGCTTTTGTTTAGTTTCAAGAGCCCTTGTCCTTTAGCTCTGCCCAATCAGTATCTGCTTCAGCCTGGGGCATTCCCTAGTTGTGTGTATGTGTGTATGTTTCTTCAACAAATGCACAGGTTATTTCTTGTGAAATGTGAGCTTCTCTTCTGCATTCAAGTTGCCTTGAAATGGGAAGGAACCTTCATTTTTTCTCATTTACTTTTGAAACGTACAGCTTAGTACTACGTTACAAAAATCAATAGAAGAGTTATCTTAAGTGATATAGACGATTTAATTTTTCTTTTGCAACATTTGTACAAGTTATGACACCTTTCAAGCAGACAGTCAATGTTTTAGGTCAAGAAATCTGAGGTGGAGATGCATTTACGGTATTCCCTTGGACTTGAAGCACACATTGTAAGAGCCTGTGCTCCTACTCTGGGTAATTGGTTAGAGTTCGTGAAGTGTGATCTTTTCATAGTTCTAAATCAGCACTTGGAAAATGTATTCCTATGGTATGGTCCCTTCTGAACCCACTGTAGAAGGCAAGACTTTTAAACAGTAAAAGAAATACTTTGCTGTCACAAAGTAAGTTGCTATTTGTGGTATGGGGTTCTTTTGGTTGTTGTTGTTAAAGCTAATGTATTATTTAAGCAAATCATTTGGTTTAAAATGAAATTCATCAATGGGTATAAGAGTCATATTTGAAAATGAATTAGCAAAACATTGTTGTTTTCTCCCTTGGTAATCATAAATCATTTAAATCTGGCAGGCATTCCTCTCTTCGTCCAAAATAATTGCCTCCATTTGTAAAATCAATTAGATGTTAATATGCTATAAATAATAGTTTTGTTACTAGACTTTGGCATTTGCTGATCATTATGAAAAAATATATTCAGTAAGACATTTTACAGGGTGTCTTTTAAATTACATATTATCTCTGGTTGACATTGTTAGCTAATGTAAAGTTGTGCCAGGCTACTGTATTGTGTTGTTTTCCACCCAGATATTTGATCCCTCTGAAATGTAATGCTCCTGAGGATTGATGGCAGGCTGCGGGGGAAAGTGCTTCCCTGGAAACGCACAATGAAAAATATAGGTGTTGGTAGCCCACACTTGAGTACAAATGTACTTTTGTTCAGTTTACAACTGCTTAAAATAATAAGCATTTTAAATGTCTCTTTGAAAGTTCATTCAGACCGCTCCCTTAAAAATACTTGTTGACCAAAAGAAAACTCACATTTTCCAGGGTAAAATTGGCTTAATTAAGGGTCATTAGTAAAGGTGCACATAAAAACCCAAGGCTCAGTGGGTGAAATGGAAGCGTTTCATTATGTGGTATAGAATGCATGAGCAGATAACAATTAAAATGGACCCCGAGTAAGAGGGCAATAAATATAGGGCACGTTGTGTGCAGCAACATTAGTTATTTAAAATGCACTCCCCCCCCTCCCAGCATACTTGAATTCTGGAGTCCCACCTTTCAAAGGGAAATAAAAGGCAGTTCTTAGAAATTGATGTTATTACTGAATACGAAAATATTTAAAACCATAACCTGGATTTACATTCCAAATACAAATTTAAAATGTGAAGAATGTACTGCAAGACCAGAGGACATATAGCAATTTCAAGAAACGTTCTGGCTGCACAGTGTGCTCCTCTATGGAGGGAAAGAACAGTTGCCTATAATTTTCAGCATTCAGCTCAAACGAGGCTCTGATAGAATTTTTTGTGACACTGAAAGTAATTCTTATTATTACCTTTGATAACAGTAAATATTCTAGTATTAATAATAAATAACCTATAGCTTTATTGCCTATGAAAACCTTATGTAGAGTTTCTCTTAGGTAATCAACAGTAACAACACTGTGTGATCATCACTTTCAAGATCAAATTAGTACCAAGCAAACCCTGCTGCTCTGGGCTCCCCTGCTCCTCTGAGTTTTCTGATGATTTCCCACTGGCATCTCCTAAACTTCACTAGTCCACTTGCCTTTTGTAGTAATTAGTACACACCTGTATCATTTTCCCCCCAAGAGCTTTACCAAAAGAGGGTGTGCAGTGGGTCCTGGGTGAAGGTCCTTGCAAAGAGGACTAAGCTGATCAGACCTGGCTGATATTCCTGTCTCTGAAGATGGTTGTTGAGCACCAAAGTAGTTATAACATTGATAGTAGTAGCAAACTGAGAGTTAGATGTAGTTATAAAGTATCAGCAGTGCTTTTATAAACCAAAGAAATGTACAGAAAACTCAAAAGACTATTTCTACAGTGTTACATATCAGATACTGTAGTGTGGTCATCCTTTTTGTGACCCTGAATATAATGGAAACTTGGATTTTAATTTTCCTCAGTTTGTATCTGGAAATTTTAATTGCTACTTAATAATTATAATATGATAAATAAGGCTAAAGATTCCCCCCACTCCAGGCTAATTGGAGGACCATTATCTTCTGAAGGGGACATGACTTAAGCCCATTTCTTTATTTCTTCTGTGAAAACAGTAGGTTTTTTTTTTCTGATTTATAATGAATAGTTAGTAGAATAAACACGGTATGGTAGCTTATTATCCTGTTACTTTGTGACAACATGTATATGGTGTCTTTTATCAGATTGAAAGAAAAGATTTCACTTCAAATACAAAAATTTTATGAAAGTGAAATTGCTGAGTTCCCTGCAGAACCCAAACTGTCAACAGATTGGCTGTGTTTGGGCCGGGTTTCCCATGTTTACAATTGTGCCATCTGGTCATGTGTGGGTACACTTGCATCTTTTTGGCAGTGATCCCATCATTTCGCAGGACAGGTACATTGGCAACACTGTTCATCCAAAAAGAGAATGTCTCAAAAGCCTCATCCAAGCCAGGCGTGGTGGTGCATGCTTGTAATTCCAGTACTTGGGAGACTAAGACAGGAGGATCCGAGTTTGCGGCCAGCCTCAGTTACTTAGTGAAGACCTCCACAACTTAGTGAGACCCTGTTTCAAAATAAAGAATAAAAATAAGACTGGCGATATAGCTTGGAGGTAGAATGCCCCTGGGTTCAATCCCCAGTACCTCCCCCCCAAAAAAGGCCTCATCCACATATCCCTACAGAGACCTCATGAGTTCACACTGTAAGTACATAGACAATCTTTCCCCTACAATGACTGTGTACTTAAATGTGATGATACTGATAAAGATGGGGTCTCTCTTATGTAATTGACCACACTGAAAAAAAATATTCATGAATCCTAAAATTGATCAGAGGCCACATCATTCCATTGCCTGGGATGTAGCATGACCATCAAATGTTGCTGAGCAAGGACACAAATATTAGAGCTGGAGGCACCTCTAGGATCATGTAGTACAACTCTCTCTCTTGTTACTAAGCCCTGTGTCTCAGTGAATAACATCTGTGAAGCCTGCTACCTGGACCTTGGCACCAGGAAACTCTCCATCATTCAGAGTCCACTGTTACTGTTCTTGCCCAAGGTCACAGAGCTCCTGGCAGGACCAAGAGTAGAACTTCAGCAGTAAGGTGCAGCTAGTGCTGGGCCACTCTGGCCCTTTTTTCCATCACTCCTATCACCATCATCTAATCTATTCATTGATTTGCTTAATGTCTTCCCCCACCCCCCGCCAAGAACTCAAGTTCCATGAGAGCAAGGACCTCATTATTTATCACTGTATTGCCTGCATCCAAAGTGTGGTACATAGAATGAGCGGAGTAAGTACATTAGTTGCTGAATGAACAAATAAATTTAGAAGCTCCACAGATAAACATGTTAAAGAGTGGGGGGAGAAAAGGAAAATAAAAGAGCATTTATGAAGTACCTATATTTCATAAATGGTTTGCATATATAAATTATCTCAGCTAAGCCGAGCCTGGTGGCCCACGCTTGTAATCCCAGTACTTGGGAGGCTAAGACAGGAGGATCATAGGTTTGAGGACAGCCTCAGCAAGTAGTGAGACTCTCAGCAACCTAGCAAGACCCTGTTTCAAAATAAAAACGGGAGTGTAGCTCAGAGGTAGAATGACCCTGGGTACAATCCTCAATACTAAAAAAAATGGAAAGAAGAAAAAAAGATAGTATTCATGAAGTGTGAACCACTATTACTATTTCTATTAGTATTATCATTATTAATATTAAGTATGATACATACTTTTCTCAGATGGGAAACACATGGGAGTTAGTGTCTTGTATGTGGTCCTGCCTAGAGATGCAGCTGGGGGGCCACAGTCATGAATTGATTCCACCTGAGTCTTTACAAATTTTCCATTTCATATCATTTTGTTCTCATGCCTATAGGAAGAGTTATATACTTTGTGGAGGCAACTTGGCCTGCTTTCCCTCAGCTTTGACATGCTTTGACAGTGTGTCCCTCTGTGTACCTCAGTATCTTCAGCTGTAAAATGGAGTAATAACAATTCACAACTCATAGGGTTCTTGCGCACACCAGCAAGCTAACATATGTAAAGTGCTTTATACAGTAATTGACAGTAAGTGCTCAGTATTAGAGCTACAGTGGAGCCCATGTTCTCTGTCCCATTCTACTTTTTAAGCATTCTTGAAGGCATTATTGGTTTTTGGACACCTACAAAATACAAGGCACTTTCACATTCCTTATTCCAATGAATTCTTACCTGAGGTTCCAAAGAAGAAACTTGTTCATGGCCACACAGCTAACAGAGCCAAGACAAAAGTCTAGCTTCTACTTTTCAACTCTTTAGTAGCTAGAACACTATCCCAACCCTCACATGCCACTTGACAATCCTAGGGTCATTAGGGAAACATATACTTTACAAGCTTTAGAGAATATGTACCTGCTTCTATGAAGCAACTTTTTAAGCTGGGTGTGGTGGTGGGTGTCTGTAGTCTCAGCTCCTGGAAGGTCTGAGGCAGGCAGATGGCCTGAGGCTGTGACTTCAAGACTTGCCTGGGCAGTGTAGTATAGTGAGACTGTCTTTTGTGTGTGTCTGTTTGTGGTACTAGGGATTAAACCCCAAAGCATTCGATCTCCAAGCTATACCTCCAGCCCTATTCTTTATTTTTTATTTTGAAACAGGATCTCACTAAGCTGCAGAGGGTCTTACTAAATAGCTGAGGCTGGCCATGAACCTGTAATCCTCCTGTCTCAGCCTCCCGAGTACTGGGATTACAAACATGTGCCACCACGCCCAGTTTGTGAGACTCTCTTTTTTTTTTGCCGTACTGGGGATTGAACACAGGGGCATTCTACCTCCGAGCTACACCCCCAGCCCTATTTTTTTATTCTTTAGTTTGAAACAGGGTCTCACTAAGTTGCTGAGGCTGGCTGTGAACCTACGATCCTCCTGTCTCAGCCTCCCAAGTACTGGGATTACAAACATATACCACCATGCCCAGCTGAGACTCTTTAAAACAACAGAAATCAACAACTTTAATTTTTTTTTTTTTTAAGTAAAGACTAGCTGGGCATGGTGGTATATACCTGTACTCCCAGTACTTGGGAGGCTGAAACAGGAGAATTGCAGATTTGAGGCCAGCCTCAGAGACTTAGAGAGACCCTCAGCAACTTAGCAAGACCTTGTTTCAAAATAAAAAAATAAAAAAGGGCTGAGAGCATAGCTCAGAGGTAGAATGCCCCTGGCTTCGATCCCCAGTACCAAAATTAATAAATAAATGGGATTCTTCTGCATACTGTTTAGCATTTGGTTTTTTTCCTAACGAACGGCCTCTTCTGGCTTTTTGTCTGGTGTTTGGAATTATTTAAAATAGTACCCAATGCCCAGTGGGCTAGGGATGTGTCTCAGCAGTAGAGTGGGCCAGCATGTACAAGCGGTTAGTTTTTGTTGTTGTTTGTTTTTTTGTTGTTGTTGTGGGGGTTTTTTTGCGATACTGGGGATTGAACTCAGGGGCATTCTACCTCCGAGCTACACCCCTAGTCCTATTTTTTTTTTTTTTATTCTTTATTTTGAAACAGGGTCTCACTAAGTTGTGGAGTGCCTCACTAGGTAGCTGAGGCTGGCCATGAACCCAGATCCTCCGGTCTCAGCCTCCCAAATGCTGGGATTACAAGCGTGTGCCACCATCCCCGGCAGAAGGGGTTAGTTTTAATCCTAGCCACACACACACACACACACACACACACACACACACACTACCCAAAATACCCTGTGTCAGTATCACATTCAAGTTTAAGGAAGAACAAAATTTGTTTTGCTTTTTTTTTTTTTTGACACTGGGGATTGAGCCCAGGGGCATTCTACCTCCAAGCTACACCCCCATGCCTTTTATTTTTATTTTGAAACAGAGTCTCGCTAGATTGATGAGAGTCTTCCTACTTGCTGAAGTTGTCCTCGAACCTGTGATCCTCCTGTTTCAGTCTCTCAAGTACTGGGATTACAAGCGTGCACCACCACACTGGGCTAGGAAGAACAAAATTGAATGAAACTTTTGCCACTGAATTGCTAACTACAGGGGTGCTTGCACCAGTGTCTTTTTCCATCTCCATGAGAGATGCTGAGTTTTGGCACCAATACTCACCTGCCATTCTTGTTTCCATTGGGTTTCACAGGTTACTCTAGGCCAGCAGTTCTCAAGTCTAGGTACTTGAGGATCACCCTGAGGGCTTGTTAGAACACAGGTTGCTGGCCTCATCCCCAAAGTTTCTGAATCAGTGGGTGGAGGAGGGGCCTTGAATTTGCATCCTTTCCCTATAAGATGGTAATAGTACTGGTCTGGGAACCTCACTGTGTGAACCAACGCTCTATCAGGGCCACGCTCCCTCTCCCCAGGAGTACTAGAACCAAATATATCAGACACATAGAGAGCATAAATTTGTCACCACATCTTTCTGTTTTTTCTCTTAATGAAGGTGGATTTCAGGGGAGGTGGTGCTAAGTAGTTTTATTTTTTTTCTGAAAAGGGAGTAGTATCCAAATAAATTTGGGAACGTCTAGACAGAATCAGCAAACTTCTTTAAAGAGCCAGTGGTAAATATTTTAGGCTTTGTGGACCATATGTCTTTGTTACAACTACTCAACTCTACAATTACTCGACTTTACTACTGTAGCTCAGAATCAGCTATAACAATTGTAAGCCAGTGAGGGCAGCTGTAGACATTGAAACTTCATACAACTGCATGTGTTACATGTTTCACTTTATTTTTTCAACCATTTATAATATATTTGTATATTATATGTATCATATATTTATTTTTTATTTTGTGGTATTGGGGATCGAACCCAAAGGCATTCTACTTCTAAGCTACATCCCCAGCCCTGTTTTTTATTCTTTATTTTGGAACAGGGTCTCACTGAGTTGTAGAGGGCCTCACTAAGTAGCTGAGGCTGACCACAAACCTGTGATCCTCCTGTCTCAGCCTTGCAAGTACTGGGATTACAAGCGTGCTCCACCATGCCCAGCAGTATCATAGATTTATAAATATATATATTTTAGGTCTTGGGCTGTATAAAAACAGGGAGTAGGGCAGATTTGACTCATAGGCTATATTTGCCAACCCCTGGCATGTAATTTTAATCTCTTGGCGATTTAAAAAACTATTGTTTTAACTGTTAATAGTAATAGAAGTGAATAGTTTTAAAAACCTCATAGTATAGAAGAAAATAAAATGAACCAAAAAGTCTTAGCTGGATATGGTGGCACACTCCCATAATCCTAGTACCTGGGAGGCTGAGACAGGAAGATCACAAGGCCAGCTTCAGCAACAACTTAGCAAGGCCCTCAGCAACTTAGTGAAACCCTGTTTCAAAGTAAAATAGGGATGGGGTATATTTCAGAGGTAGGATGCCCTGGGTTCAGTCTCCAGTACCACACACACACAAAAAAAAGACTTTCCACCTCTAAGCCCTAATTACATGGTCATAAATAACCACTATTGATGAATATTAATTTCCAGAAATTGTATAAGAATGTACAAGTTTATATAAAAATAACTGTACAAAGCCGGGCGTGGTGGCGCACGCTTGTAATCCCAGCATTCGGGAGGCTGAGACCAGAGGATCCGGGTTCGCGGCCAGCCTCAGCTACCTAGTGAGGCACTCCGCAACTTAGTGAGACCCTGTTTCAAAATAAAGAATAAAAAATAGGGCTGGGGGTATAGCTCAAAGGTAGAATGCCCCTGAGTTCAATCTCCAGGACTGCAAAAAAAAAAAAAAAAAACTGTACAAACTCTTATTATATTAATGGGCTTCTTGTACAAGGCAAGTGGTAGAGCACTTACCTAGTACACTAAGGTCCTGGGTTTGATTCTAAATGGGCTTCCTATGAATACTGTTCAGTATTTGCTTTTTTCCCTAACAATGTATTATGACTTCTTTATCTAGCGATACATAGAGACAACTTAGCTTATTCTTTTTAGTGGTCCCAGAGTTTTCTGTTGTGTAGATATGCTGTAATGTATTTACCAGGCTCCTATTGATGTTTCCCATTTGGAAACATTTAGGTTTCCCATTTCTTCTACCCAAATACTGTTTCAGCAAGGGTTTATCTTCATATACCCATCATTGCATAAAGTCCACAGGATAAAGTCTAAGGAGGTAAATTTCTGAGTCCAAAGATATATGCATTTAAAATTTTGATAGATATTTCTGAATTCCTGATGCAACTACTTTAAGACCTGATGTTCATTTTCTTTCGGGGATATACCTACATGTTTGCCATTTGGTCTTTATCTGACTCGAGCATTTATCACCATGAATTTTGATATACTGCCTTGATGCACATGAACTTAACACACAGTAAGTAATCCTACAGAGGGCAGAAGTACAGCTGGCAATTTTTTCCTGGTTCTTGAAAGGAAAACGGCTTTGAAGAGTGTAAAACCATCAAAATAGTGCCCTGAATTCTGGGGTTATCCTGGACATTGACACCTAAGGTACCAAGTGGAAATTGTTCTTTTTACAGCCTTGGTGCTCAGCAGATGTTTCTCTGTGTTTGCTTCCCATTAGAGTAGAGCTTTCCATTGTCAGACATTTATGTAAACATAGTATTAGCTAATAAATATGCCGCACTACTATTGTACTAGAACTCAGAATACTACTGCTTTCCTTTCTGTTTGGGGCTTTTCCTTTTTGAATCAAAGGATTAGAATAACGATTTAATAAAGAACAACACCACACCTTCAAGCACAGCACTGTTAGTTTTTTTCTTTTTTTCTTTACTTAAAATACATCTACTTCTGCTCACAGGTTTTCATAGAATTTTCTTCTCACCACTCAATCATATCTACTTACACAAGCAGCCAAGCAGTCAACAAAGAAGAAATTTCTTTTTCCGGAGACAAAGAGATATTTCCCACAGTATAGTTGTGCCTGCTGCAGTTTCTTCAGCCCACCCAGTCCCTAAGGTACCGTATTGCCTGTTATCTGCTGCCTTTTCTAGCCAAGATAAAGGTTGAACTGCAGAAGTGGTCAAATGTTTTTGCACCTTTGATTTCTATGCCATTTGAGTCATCATTTTAAAACTTGGTTTGCGATTTAAAATTGTATGTGAGAAAATTTTAAATCCTGCAGTTCTAGAACATTAATTTTTGAAACATAAAACTCTGAGCATACAGCTGCTTTGGTTATTTAGAATTTAAATTTCTATCATGAAATTTTCTATGTTAAATTTCTAACATGAAGATAAAACTACATATGTATGGTTTCCTAGCTTTTCTTAGGGAAAAAAAAATGACTATAAAATTGGGATGATTCAAAATAGATTACTTGAAACTCACACTGGATAATTTTTAAGCCTGTTTTTATACTTTCCATGTTATTAATGCTACTGTCTTTGAATTTTCCTGTAGAGTAAATTAAATAAAATGTCTTAGACCCGTACTGACTTTTTTTTCCCAAAGATTGCAATTCTGTGGAAAGACAATCTCTCCATTTTTCAAAGTGCAATATAAAGAAGGTGTGTGAGTCATTTAAGAAGAAAGAGAATAGCTAAAAGAAATACAGATTTGTGACAAAAACCACCTGCTTTCTCCCTTTGGTACATTTTTTTTTAATAGTGAACCCACATTAAGTATGTTTTACCTCCTAAAGGTGAGTGGCCCAATTTTGCAGCCAAGGGCTGATGAGACAGAAAGCCCAGCAAAGCCCAGCACAAATTCCTGGGTTGTCTGAGGCCTAGGCTTGATCAGAGCCAATGTTTGCTATTAGTCACAAAATTGACATTATTTTTCCTTAGTAAAAAAGAAAAAGAAATGTCCAGATAGGTGAATGTATTGTTTTAGACATCTCAGCCAATTTCAGTGACAACCCCACAGTCACTCTGCCTCTAATTGTAACCTTGTCAATCACAGAGCAGAGTAGAGACAGGAACACGGGTGTGTGGGGAACCCTGGGTGAGCGCGGCACTAGTGGAGTGGCTGTAGGAGAGTAGATGCTCTTCCAGAGCTCAGCTGAGGCAAACCAGGCAGTGCTGCTACCTGACTTAGAAAAGCCTCTCTGCCTGGTGAGTAAGAGAAGACCCCCAAATCCAGCATGACAGGCTTCACAAAGAGCCTTAAGCTCAGCCCTTCTGGAGCGGTGTGATGTTGCCATTGAATGGTGTTATCTCCCTCAGTTTCCTGACCCAAAGTGCTGTGTGGCCTTACTGTGTTCTGTTCACCAATGCTCATGTACAGCTGCTATAAATAACTTATCGGGTTGCACAAAACCTTGGGACTGAAAGAAGCTCTATATGTAAGATAGTATTATTTTCTGAATGCTGCCAATAGGTTTAGTGAATGGTAGGGGATGGTCTGCAGGAGTGATCAGAGTTGAATGTGTTGAATTTGAAGGTGGGGGAGCTTTTTGTTCTTGACATATGATGAAAGTGTTCTAGGTGATATTTATGTATAGGGTGTTGGGGGGAGCTGTCTTGTTTAATTCTCTAGCACTCAGTTTGAGTAGGGTTGCCAAACGGAAGAAAAGTATATGTGTAAAAGGCCTCATGGACTTGACAGTCAGCCTTTTTACACATATTCAATGGGAGAGGGTGTCAGGGGCTATCCTTTGCATACATTTTACCTTTGTATTAAGAAAATGAAAGTGCTTCTTAATTAACCACTTGGAAAATTGGAAGCTTGGTGCTCTTTTTCATCAATGGTGATCTGCTTCCAACTGGGTTGGGAGGAGGAAGAAAAGAAAACTACTGTTTGTTTTGACCAGAAGTCTCCTTCAGTGGAGCTTGATTCAAAGCCTGGGGAGGTTAACAGACCATCCAGAGACAGCACTAACAGGCAATGTTAAGTTCAAAAGGGCAGGGGAAGGAACTGGGGGCAGCCTGGAGGGTCTGTTGTGCTGGCTTCGGAGGTCGGTGCTCCGGCAGGAAGGGCAGAGCGCCATGAAGCAGGAGGCTGTGTCCGAAAAAATGATCCCATTGTCGTGCTCTGGGTTCTGATCTTCGTTTTCAATCCTTTTTCCTCAAGCACATAAAGAAGCCAGACTATGTGACGACAGGCATTGTGCCCGACTGGGGAGACAGCATAGAAGTTAAGAATGAAGATCAGATCCAAGGGCTCCATGAGGCTTGTCAGCTCGCCCGGCATGTCCTCCTCCTGGCTGGGAAGAGTTTAAAGGTGATATCGCACTAAGCCTCAGAGTGACTTACACAAGGGGCAACAAATACTCCTCTTTCTTTCTCCTTCCCCTTAACTCTTCTTTTGTACTCATCTAAATTATTTTCTAATGTAAAGCTTTGGTATGGGAGAAAGGGATTTTATTATTCTATGTGTTTATTCAAGAGGTAATTTTAAAATCCAAATTCAGTTTTAACCCACAGAATTTTCTAGAAATTCTTTAGGCTAAATCAGCCTATCTAAGTTGATCAATGGCAGGCAGCTTCTACTTTTGCCCCCTTACTCCTGCCTGTAGTTTCTGTTTTTATTTCCCATATTACCTCTGTGTGCCAAAGAGTTGTTCTACTTTGTATTTTGCCTCCTATTTTCTTACATTAGCTCTGCAGAGAAAAATCAGACTAGACACACAGAGCTGTAAGGAATATAGCAATATGATTATGTACAACCATCCTACTACAAGGTTTAGTCTTTTTGTAATAATCTGAAATACCCTGCTACATAAAAATCATAAAAGAAAATACAGGCTTGTGATTTCCAAAAGGTGGGCAGAACTTAGGAAATACGACTCAAAGATGAAATCACTTCTCATAGCATCTGGATAATAAACTTCTTGCAACATAACTCAGCACAATGTGAATATAAAATAATAGAATTAATGGAGAAATAGTTAATTTTAATAAAAGATTTTATTCTTGTTTTAGAGTTTACTTATGATTTATGAGTTCATGAAAATAGTCTTCACATACTTATAGAACTCAAGTTCAGGGGCTGGGGAGTATCTATCTTAGTGGTAGA